>JAQIVE010000090.1:0-57019 GCA_034698285.1 Sminthurinus bimaculatus
CGGTCAAAAGAAAGTGGCTCTCAAAAATGACGATCTACAACTTTGCTTTTTACACTATATGCGTTTTCTATTCCGCTTACGAGATCCTTGACGTCAAAGTCGGCAATCGCTCTTCGTTAACACGACTCAGTTGTTGTATGTTGTACTGCTCGAATTCAAACTGGACGGCTCCATACATCGTACAAGTGAAATAACGAGAAAGACGTTTTTGGTTTTGTACCCTGGAATTCTATCCACAATCCAAGTGGAAAATAAGTGGAGCGGCGTGAATCGAGTAATTGGTAAAAGTTTATTGATACACTTCCCCGGAAAAACAAGTGGGGAAGAGGACCAAAAAGCTAAATTGGCAAGCCGAAGCCGTTTCACATCGTTAACAATGCAAAACTTGGGCTCAATTCCGTCTTACAATACAATACAATGCTAGTCAAATAATTGCTTATGGGGAATTGAGCAAGTTTACAATGTAATGTAAAGTAGCGAGTACATTCATACATACAGACATCCATCTAATGTACCGCATAATGCGGATAATGCGCCAAATTTCTTAAATAAATACGTATACTGGGAATACCCTTATTAAAATGAGGAAACTGTACAAAATTGCAAAATCCTTCTTTAAAATGTCCATTTTGAAACCTGGGACAGTTTTTTAAAACGTTTACGCTGAAAAAAATTGTTAAACTTGTTTTAGTAAAGTAAAATACAAGCTTACTTCTTATTTCCAGTTTTCTAGCAAATCCTATACTAAATCTTGTGAGTTGGTGAATGAAAAGTGTGTGTAAAGTGAGTAGTGAAGAAGTAAAAGAAGTCTAAAAAAAGGAATGAGTGGCTCCTTCTCCAGTGGAGGGGATCACATCATACCCCGGAATTGTGGAATCAAGTGCCTTCTTGAAAGTATAATAGGATGAATGTACATTGTACCATGTACAGATTATACATATAGAGCGAAGAAAAACGAGGAACAAGAATAAGACTTTCAAGAGTTTTTTCCAGACTTGAAAATATCCTCAAAATTGAGAAAATAAAAATAGGAAAGGACCAGAAGGAGCTGGAAAAGTGAAATGTTGAGAGAGGAGCAACAAAGAAACTCCAGGCCACACATTTGCCGTGACACAAATAGCGGACGGAAATATACAGCGGAGAGAAATAGAAAACTGCCGTGAACATGAAAATGAAAATGACCGACCACCATCACCAGGTGACAACAAGGACAAGGACGAAAAAAGAATACCCGGGAATAATCCAGAGCACCGCCATCATCCCCACTCGGAAATAAGACCAAGCTCCACTTTTGCAAGTGTTTTAATGAGGCAACCCTTTTATATTTCCTTCCATTGAAATACATACATACACAGTACAGGGTTCAGTTTCTTAATACAGAGGTTGACTTTTTTCCGGCTTTTGTTAAAAACCACACCTTATACATACAACAGGAGATTAAAATACGTTCTCCACAAATCTCTTGAAATTTCTGCACATTTTGTCAAGCCTTCGTACTGAAACTATAGAAACCGCCTCAATTCATAAGACAAAGTAGCTTTTTAAAATATAAGTTCAAATAGAAGTGGGAGAGAGAAGCCAGAGAACAAAGGAAGCCTTTCCGCCCCTTATTTATTGTATATGCCTGGTTAATCCCTCCACTTAAAATTAAGGTGTAGGCGGCAGCCATTGCCACAACATCCTGCTGTTTCCTCATTATGATTATTATTTTAACGACAACCGGCGACTCTTGAACAAGAACAACAACACCAACAAAGAAAACCGGCAAACCGGATGAAAAGCTGGCTCGACTCGCTTTCACTTTCCAAGAAAAAACTCAAGGTGATTACGGTAATTTTTTTCTAAGGCTGTTTTGCTTTAAAAAATTCCTAGTAAATAAACGTGTTGCCTCCACAATTTTTAGCACACAGCAATTTTCTGTACAGGAATAAAAGAAAAAGGAAAAACTGGTTCCTCCGCATCATGCTCATGGACGTGAACATGAACATGAACATGAGCATGAACATGATTATGATCATTTCAAGTCTCGCCTCGGCTCAACTTGGTGAATTTGTGGTTTGTGCAAATTTGCAAAGTGCGGACAATAGTTTGTGGACGAAATAAATGGGGAAAAATGGAGGACAAAATAAAAATGTGGACAAAAAAACTGTTAACTAAACAGCACACAATAATACTTACTAATAATCGTCCCTTAGTAGTAGTAATAATAATAATAACCGTCACCATCATCATCATCATCCCCGTAACGATTCCTTGGCGAGCGGAGAAAGTCAGTGAAAGTTTTTTCAAAGTGTAAAGCAAAAAGTGTGTGAATTTTCTTTATTTTATAGACAGTGGGAAATGTGGAACAATCTATCAGAGGAAGAATAAGAAGAAGGGAAGGGAAAGGAGAGAAAGCGAGACAATGTGTGCAGGAGCAGAACGCGGAAAAAACTCAGTTTATTTTGCATTCTTTCACTCTTTCTATTCTTTTCTCGGCTTTCTTGTGCCTCTTCCGTCATATCTTTTCATTCTTTTACGCCATTTTTCTCCCGTTCTCCGTGTTCCCTTTTCCGTTTCATGACCATTATTCACTTTCCAGACTTTTCACCAATCTTTCCCTCGCTCGATGGTATTTTTATGAATTTATGTACATATGTATGCATGTATATTTGAGCGGCTGTGAAATAGTTTTGAGGCTCGTTGGAGCTCGCTGGAAACTCAATCGAATCAAATTGAATTGAATTGAATTGTACTGAATTGAATGAAATCGAATCTGGTCGATTGTATGTATGTAAGTAACTATTCCCGATTTTCATCCCATTCTTTCCCTATTTTGATTTTCACTCAGTCGGTTTCCGCCTTTTTCTAAGTAGCGTGCATGCATATTATGTGTACGTAAGTTGAACACCAGTCAATAATAATAATAATCGGGTGTACTGCTCATTGTGTAAATTGATACACGCAATCAATTTGAAACAAAATCTAGTTATTCTCCGCGGGAATTTTTTCCCATTATTGTCCTGCTCATGCATGCATTTTTATCATTATTGTCGATCACATACATACATATTATGCATGCATATGAATTATCTAATGTGGAACCGGCTGCTCCATTTTCCCCTCATTTTTTGCACATAGTAAATTTGCGCCGGGATTGGTGAGGGAGAAAAGCCGATATGCCAAAATTGAGTTGACTGATTTATGTAAATTTCGCATTTGAGGGATTTTATTGATTTTACGAATTGCCTTAGTTATTTTTTTGACTTTATATGCAAAATATTTTTGATTGAATTTGTTTCTCCTGCTTTATACATGTATAAAAAGGGATTTCCAAGTTTTGAATTAATTACATGAAAGAGTCCTTATTATGTCATAAATGGTGATGCACGCAGTAAGGATTTGAAGTCGCTGTTGTACTTTTAAAAATGAAGAAAAATTGCACACGATCATTACACACACAGTATTTGCGAATCAAAATAATATAATATTATTATTCGTCATTGCTATCAGGAGGAGACGACGTTTCCCAATGATCATAAGCAAAATACTGAGTCATACACCATTAGTATCATTATTCGAGCTCAATAGCAACATTCAAACAACGATCTTAAACACAAAATAATATCATATACCTAAAACATTGAAGACATTGTAATATGTATGTATTATTGTATTTAAAAAAGTTTTGTAAAGGTAGCAAATAAAAAGATGTAAGCATGTAGGTACATGCATATTGTGGATCTTAAATCGGGATTTCAACCCATTATAAATTGAGGTTGTGCAGGGGCACACTTCAAGGCAGATGAGTGGCATAATGACAGTTGCACAGGGAGTCTCAGCAACAAACAAGTGTAAAAAACAATTTCAAAAAACAAATATGTACTCTCATGACACCGTTAAAAGTATAATATATTTCATTGACTTCGTCAACCCCTTGTCTTTACTTTGTTTTGTACCTTACACACAGAATAATTATGCAGTTCCTTGGTTTGTGTACACGACTCTCAAGCTAAAGATATATTTTTGTTTATTGTTTTAACATTTTGAAATATTCTTTTCTTGCCAGTCCCCATTTAGACACTGTGACGTTATAACAAAGAGTAGACTACTTACTTGAACGAGGTATTTAATCAATCAATAACATATACATATGATAGTTGGAGCTTTTTATGGCTTTTCAAATTTAGTCATCCATTTTTCAAAAACCAACAATGAAGTTTTTTGAAAGAAAGGCGGGATTCCACCAACAAACAGTTGCCTTGCTCAAAGTTGTGGTTCTGCTTTGGGCTGCGGTGAACGTCGTTGTTGCAGCAGAAAATGAGTGTACTGACAATTTCGATCAACTCGTATTCAACAAATTTTAGTGCAGAGTGTTGTGTGATGACAGTGGAGAAGACCCTCAACAGTGCCTGGTCAAAGTAGATGACAAGGGGTTGACCTGCAAATGTGGAAACAGGGTGACCTTTAGATTCTCATACCTTTAAAAAAATTCTCTTCTCTCTCTTGATTTCTTTCTTTCCTTCGTTATTCTTTGTATCCTGGAAGTCCGTGTCCATATCATTGTTTTTGTACTGTACGTGTTTGCATACCAACTTGGTCCAATATGCCGGCACTTTCATTACATAATATACACATTTATACATTTGCTAGATTGGTAACTCGGGATACGAATACTTTGCGATCACACCATGGGGAGACGTTCCAGCTAAGCAATACTATAGCTGCAAGAAGATGACTGATACAGACGCTACTTGCAAGAAGCTTGACTCCACGGCCAACTTGGAGCTGTACGAATGTTTCAATGAAGGTAAGATTTATGTATGAGCAACGGGAGTAAAATATAAAATATAATTGGTTCGAAATAACTAAATAATACGGTAATCTACACGGTTTGAAATAATATCATGATATGTATAATGTTTAGTATTTAATATTCAGCATGCTTTTGACTTGAATTAATTTGTTTTTTCTTCTGTCTTTGCATGCATGTCTATGCATGGATCAAAACAGTGTATTATATTGGCAGTTCAAGCCCGGATTATACCACCACGGATTATGGCTGTGCACAACCTGGTGCCACGGTTTACGCAGGTGTTTTTGAAGCCGAGTCCCGCCCAGGGCGATCCAAATTTCCCCGCATTCTTGACCTACTTCTCAAGGCTCTTGGTCAAGTTCGAAAAAAGTTTTCTGCTGGCCGTCAGTAAAAAAAACACGTTCGTCATTTACCATTACGTCCCTTCACAGGCCCAATTCACTGGTCCACTTACATTAAGTACATAATATGTAGTTTTATAATAAAACTTTAATCCCAATTACTTTTACCCACAAATTTACCAAAACTGCTTCACTGGCTCATTATTAACGTCATGATAACATATCAACGATACATTATACATGTCATATATTTTTGTGCATTTTTTTTGGCTTTCGTTCAAAGTCCCACTAGTATCTAGTATCTACCTATATCTGAATAAATGACATAAAACAATCCCTTTCCTCTGGTTTTTTTGCTTTGTCACCAATCAACCGGCCAACTAGTTTTTTTTCAAATTTAACTTTCTACCCCAATTCTTAATTTAGATAATAGATTCTATAGGAATCATACAAACTACGTTAAATAGGAAGGAAAACACAGTAAACACCAAAAGCTAAAAAACTTTGTTCATCTTCGTTTTTTGGAAAAAATAGGACAGGAAATGAGGGAATTATTCCCTTTCCACTCTCAACATCTTGCCCACTTTCAAAACGGCACGAGTCTCATCATCGATTCGCATAAACTCAAATATAAAGAGACAGGTGAAGGATGAAACGGAATTAAATGGAACATATATATGTATAATGTATACTATACATACACAAATCGGTGCAGCGCATCGAATCGACAGTGCTAAATGGTTAAAAAATTGAATTGGAAATTGCAAAATTGGATTCGTTTGGGATGATTTCCCGGCTAGATTAAATAGATGGATGGAAAAAAGTGTGGGCAAATAGGGTGACCCACATTATTCAAAAAGTTTATCCACTGTCTCTGGATTTGAATGTCTCCTTTCCCGTCCCCAGTTTGTTTGACCCCAGGACCGGGTTGTTCTGGGATGGTATGGAAATGCGTGAGATATTCTTGCTCTGATTTCGATGTGTACACAAAAATACTCAAAAAGTAGTTACCACTTGGAGTTTGCTGGGAGCTGGTGAAAGCAGAAAAAAAAGAAGTGGAAGAGGGGACAAAGAGAGCATATAGTACATAGGGAAAGGAAGAGAGGAAAGTTGAAAAGTTGGTGATGAAGATAAAGTTTTTGAGGATCTTGAGGACGGAGATAATAAATGCGGGCATAGGTGAATTTCAAGTGGAGAAAAGACTTTTCCCCATTCACTAATACAAAATTGCTCGAGTCTATCTATCTACATCTATCTATGTATATGTAAAGGACTCGCCTGGAAAATGCTGGAGAATTCAGGGGAGAAAAGCCCATGCAGCTTTCTCTTACAATTCTCCAGACATTTTCTGCTCCTCTCCGGTTCCTCTTCTTCTTGGTGAATCTTGAACGTGTAAAGTTGGAGTTTTAGAGTTGGAGCTGAAGCTACTGATAGAGCAAGATGTAAAATTGCAGCTGGAGAAATTAGACGGTGGCGTACATACATACATAAGGTTGATTGCTGGTGAGCTAACAATATAAGAAGGCGCAGGAGATGGAGATTTTACCAAAATTTTCTTATTCGTCATCTTTCACCTTTTCCACCACTACGGCTTTCACCCTGTTCCTTTCTTTTCCCGCTTCTTCTTCTTCTTCTTCTACTTCTTTCCAACCTTCATTCAAGATTTATAAATTTGAATCGCATACACACATTTGCACTATTTCGCTTATCTTTCTTTTCACAACTCCCCAAACTACCCCGCCAACTATGGCAAAGGCAGAAAGGCAAAGAAGACGACGATGGCTGGAATCACAATGACTTGACAAAGAAGAAGAAGAATATATACTATACACATCTACACATCTTTGGTATACGAGTAAATTCTTATAGCTTCACTATAGAGTAACAGTTATATCGTGCATAAAATGAGGGTGACGACGGTGATGGCAAAGAGATGGCAAGAAGAACATTTTAATTGCTGCCGCTGACTACCATTTAGACTAAATGCTTGCGCCAAGTTAATTGAACCTATTACTTTGTTGTCTCTCTTCTTCATCTATGTAGTTCTACGCCTACGTCTTATGTCTAATGTCTAACGGCTTGTACATATGTAATGTAATGTTGCCGCAGGTCCGCAGCCAGCCAGCCCGACACGTTTATTATGTACAAAACGACTTTTCTTTCTATCCTTGCTTTTGTCTCTCGCTCCTCCCTGAATTAATTAATGAATTTTAATCTTTTGCCCGCTTTCCGTCATTTTTCATTTTACTCTATTTAAAACCGTGCAGTCCGGGCCACAAAACTTTGAACTATGGAGCTTTTACATCTTTCTCTTGGAATTCGTCCCAAATGCTTGCAAATGCGTGCAAAAAATGTGAAAGAAATCGAATTTTTTTGCTGCGTGTAAAAACGTGACACAGTGTAAATGTCGGTTTTTCGCATTCCTAAGCAAAAGTTTGAAGAGTTAAAAAGGTGCGAAAATTCGGGGGAAACGCAGGTTTTGGTTTTGAGGTTAAACCGTAATGTAGAGTGTAGACGTGTAATTTGAGGTCTGTTAAATTCCCCTTTTCATTGCATGGGATTAGCATTGCCATCATTTCAATGGGAGTCTAAGGTCTGTCTTGAGGAAACTTAAAGAAATAAGATGAGCTGTGTCTGATGTAAAGTATAAAATAGAGATACGTTTACCTTATTTCCTAGAATAAATAACTTGCGGGTGTATATTGAATAGAAATGCCGCCGTTTTTCACAGGAGAGCAAGTTTTGGAGAAATGTAAAGAAGTGTTGAAGAAAGGATAGTCGAAAATGATGCAGGACAACACAACGCAACACAACAAGAGAGAGAGAGAGAGAGAGAGAGAGAGAGAGAGAGAGAGAAGATGGGACCAGACCATTCAATGCAAGACAAGACGTGCTTCACGTGATAAAAAATGAGATGTGGACCCAGAGCCAGAAGCAAGAAAAGGCAGAAGGAAGGTGGGATTGAGGCAAAAGTAATATGAGGAGACATGCTGGCTCTAATGACTGACTTTATCATAATCGCAAAGCCCTTTTCCCTTCCTTTTTCACTGGACAAATATATACACACACACACACATGTGTGTGTGTCTGTAGTTTACTGTCTTTCACTTGTACTGTGCTCAGTTTCACCCTTCCTTTTCCGCTTTCTCCCCTTGATTCCACCTTTACCATTTCTTGCCCTTTTCTTTTGAATCCCTTTTGCACGGCCATCATCATGATTATTATCATCATCATTTGGAGCATCTTTTCCCCTTTTTTGCTGAACTTGGACGGCAGTCATTGCCATGGCCATTGCCATTGGCTTTTGCTTTTCTTTCTTTGCTGTGGCGTTGACTTTGGCTGTGACTCCACATCCACACGTTTAGCCCCTGTGTATATATATCTCGTCTAATGTCCTCCGCGTACCAACAACGTGACATTAACGTCCATACATAAACTTTGACCAACGGCCAACAACCCACGTCCTATATCAACAAAGCCAACAAACCACAGCACCAAAAACCAAAAGCAAAGCAAAGCACAGCAAAACTTCCACCAAACCGACTGGACTGGACAACTTGGTCCACAGAGACAAGAGACCAAAAGGAGATAACTTGCTTGTATATTTTTCCTTTACGTACATGCATACAGTATGTATTTGTCTATAGGTCTTCTTCTTCTTTTTAAACGAGCCTTGGATTTTCACCCGGGTTTTCGAGACTCGGTCTAACATGGAGTTGGTATTAAGCTTGGAGTCTTGGAGCACCATATAATTTACCATTTAAAGGATGGCCCAGTACAGTACCGTACAGTACAGAGCAGATACAGACACAGTCCTTCAAATAATTTTTATCGCTGTAGTTTTCTCCCTGCAGATGCAGAAGCAAAGTATATATGTACGAAGAAGAAGAGGCAGGCACACACACAAGTCTGCTGAAGTTTTCTCTTTGTCTTCTTTTTCTTGTAGCTCTTCCCTTTGGCCGCCGTTCTTTTCCCTCCTTGTCGACTGCTCTTTATCGTAATTATGACTGATTGACCACGTCCTCGCTTTTCCTCGGCTCTCTCTCTCTCTCTCTCTCTTTCCCATCCATCTTGTTTCGTCCCCTTCTTTTTCTAGATACTTTATAGCTCGAACATTGTACAGTGTACATAAATGTTTCAGTAAATGCAGCAAAACTGCAGATCTCTCGCTAGACAGGCTCGCCAACACGAAATACATACATACATACATATCAGATCGAGTCGCAAGGGACACTCACGCTCGACAAGGAGAAAAAAGAACGTAAGGGGCAGCAAGTGCTTCTTTTCCCCTCGTTTTTTTATCCCGCCACGTTTTTCACGTTTTAACATCTCCTCCATGCTGTCTAGCCTTGCCTATACTCTTGGTCTATAAATTTAAATTCTTTTAATTTGCCCCACTGCACTACCTACAGCAAAATGCTACATTGTTACATATATGTACAATTTACACGTAAGTAGACATTAAATTCAATTTCAATGTCGGTGAGACAGAGAACATGGAGGCGTGTTGATTGTAATTACATAAAAAGGAAGACGTGATTAATTAGGGTTTAAACTATTGAAAAGATAGAGAGCATTTAGAGGAACTTTGTCTTGGGACTAAAATGACGATTATTGATTTTTTTCCCGTTAATTCTGGCAATATTTTAAAGAATCTCTACAACTACGAGTTTTTTGCACCCCGGTAATCTAAATCCTGCGCCCGAATCGATATTATTTCTCTTTGTATGGTATTTTTGCTTATCTTGCTTACAATATACAAAATATACAAGAGTGGTTGTTTTTTGCACACTTTTCCCAAGAAAACGCTGAAATTCCGTGATTCGCTTTCAGGTATAAAACCATGCTAGATTGTACAATAGTTGTTTGTGTGTGTGTATAAATCTGCCAAAGGAAAATACGTCGGAATATTTGTGCACGAAATGGAATATGGATTTCCCATGTTATGTCATGTCATGTCATACCATGCGATTCGTGACACGTCGAGACTAACACCTTTTTACCAATTGCCACGGAAAATGGCTGGTGACTTACAATTACATAAATACATTGAGGAATGGCCATAAAATTAAAATTCACCATTCTTCCACATCAAGGCACACACACTCTTCGACTACTTTCCGCTCAATGAGAGAGCATGCCGAGATTCTGCCTTGTTTTATATCCGCTCTATTATGACGATTATTATGATTGCCTTGTCTACATGAGCATTTGCTCCTTTACATGCATACTCCTCCAAGTGACTTGGTTCTCTTGTTCTACATACTCTGAATATACATTATGCATTGTAGTGTATTTATAGCTACAAGTGCACATAAACATTGTATTTTCAAGTTAGTCCCGATTTTGTGAAGTTTGCATGAAGCATTTCGTATTTCTGTTGCATATAACTTGGCGTTGACTTTTGAAAATCAAGTCAACTCAAGTCTCGAGTCGAGTGCAGCGCAATGTTTACAGTACACGCACTGTGCCTTGTATTTTGGAGATTGAAAGTATGCGAGTTTTGTGGTGCATGTCATTATGATAATTTGCACATTCCGCACGACATGAGTCCTGATTCATAATTAATAATTTATTTTAATAGACGTTTCTATGTATATTTTAAAACGTGACGAAACAGAGACTAGATTGAACTCACGACACTTTGTTTGTTTATTTATTTAATGTTTAAGTATTTCCATTTTCAGTTAAAATGAAGTACTTTGTTCAATTTCCCAGATTTCAGTCCTTTTTCAATGGCAAGTAAACATGTATTATCATTTTTATATTAAATTTTATATTGAACAAAAGGCATGGCATCTAAAATTATGAGACATCATACTTAAGTAGGTTTTTTGACGTTATGATTTGTTGGCGTCGCCATTTTTAATTATCGTATAGCTAATTAAATTTAAGCAGTAGTTGGCAGTTCTCTACATTTTGGTAGTTGAGAGGTCACTGCCTCTAAATTGCTGGACATTAGCCTCTCCAATTGGATCGAATTGCTTATTGCTGTACAATGAATGCTTGTTTAATATTCCGCCGGCGATTTGGCGAGTTGCAGCGAGAATTAGTTGCATTTTTAGCGGAATTTCGGAAATACTAACAGACACTAATATGTATATATGTTTATACAGGGCAAAAAACTTGCCTCCTTTTATCTGAAGACTAATTGTTTGCAGCAGACAAAACAAATGAAGAGTAGACCCAACATGGTCAAATTTTTTTGCTGCTCACGGAATCGTTGTGAAAATTTCCGTTCTAATAATTGCCCTCTGCAATTATTAACAACGTTAAATCATGAAGGAGTAAGCACGTACAACAGAGAGAAACTAGAACTGGAGTAAATGAAACGTACACAGAACGGGGAAACAAATGCGCCGTGGACAGGTCATGTTTCATTAATTTAGTTAAAGCTCACATCACTAGTTTTCCGGCTTCTTTTGTAATATATGCAAAAGTAAATAATGTATTATCTGCAATTTAAACAAAAACAACAAGCACTAAAATGCGCAGAAAATACATTTTAACATTATTTGCTAGCATTCTCGCACGTATTTTATTCATTGATATTGTAGGAAGATTTATTGAATTTAATTCTCGTATTTATTGTACGTTACATGTGAAAGAAGCATCAAAATGAACTTGATATTTTTTCTATGGCTATTTTCCACTTGAACTACGTCTGCATCCATAAATTATGCTGATGAGACTGTCAGGCATGTTTTTATCTGCATTTGCTTCTGGCTTGACTCGAAGCGTGAATATCATTTATTGCTCTATAACTATCGACATGAATACAATAATTCGTGGAATGGGAAAAAAGGCCAATTAAAATGTGTGTATGTATCCCAATAAATGATAAGCTATTAAATGGTTGATACCACAACAGAAGCAGTACTGAGGTGCATCTGCATCTGACGCCAACTACGTATGTATACTGTGTATTTATGCAGGTAGTTATCTGTCATTTAGAATGTAAATATGAATTCACGATGATCCGTTAGACGCCCATTGACTGTGTGTAACCAAAAAGAGTGAAGGGACTGCTGGAGTTGAGTTGATATGAGTGGAATAGCAATTGGAAACCACAGACAATATAAATGAATAGATAAGCAACTACCGCTATACCCTGCAACATTGTGAATTTACCTTCTATTTTACCGCTCCATTGTTGCACAGTCCACCGGTACTTTGGGCAAACGTGAACTTGACAAAATTTTGTATGTACACAAGTACCTTGCGTACGGTTGTTCTGCTGATACAATTTATGTGCCACATGCTTTATTACACAAGAATCCTTGGGAAAATGTGAAACCAAGTTACAGTGCATTGAAACAGGGTTACTGAGACTTAAGACATGTGGCTACAAAAATTCAAGGGAGACATTTTTTCAAATTTCAAGAAATTCTCACCTTAGGTTGGTGTAACGTTCTATGAAAAATTAGAACAAGTATTGAGACTGTTTTACATTAAATTAAAATTACTCTACTTTAAGTACAAAAATTTGCATGAGCTTTTGAGCTCTTTGACGCTGTGATTCTCTAAATTACTGTGTAGTTTTAATTTTTGTGAAAAAAGGTAAACATGTTACTAGACTATATGCTGGCCTTCAGCGTTTTAAACGCCAGCTTATCCTCCCTGGTGAATCTTTATGAGGAAAAGTATCGACTTGAAGACAAAAGAAAGGCCTTTAACGCCACCCCGGTGACTCTCAACCTGCCGAGCAAAAAGAGGGAAACCTACGACTTTATTATCGTGGGCGGTGGGACGAGCGGCTGCATCGTCTCTAGAAGACTTGCAGATGCCAATTTTAGTGTGCTTGTTTTAGAGCAAGGTGGCAATCCACCACCTTTAGAGACGATTCCCTACCTATCTCCAGCTCTCCGCTTTGAGCCCGCCATCCACATCTTGTATGGATCCACCAGGCAG
This sequence comes from Sminthurinus bimaculatus, assembly GCA_034698285.1. Lineage (NCBI taxonomy): Eukaryota > Metazoa > Arthropoda > Collembola > Symphypleona > Katiannidae > Sminthurinus > Sminthurinus bimaculatus. The sequence goes on from JAQIVE010000090.1 coordinate 13,048, forward strand.
AAAAACTCGGGGTTGAACAATGGCGGCGTAAGTGTAAAATTTGAATGGATGAATTTTGTCATTGCCTTTGTTCTCCAACACGTTGTTATCCGTTGTTGATCAACATTACAAAGGGTTTAATTGGAAGTGAAATTTTACGGTGCTCTTTTGTTTTACTCTTTGTTCTCGTTTATGCATTTGTCATTCGTTTATTCCTTGTGGGCTTGGGATAGACGATCCGATCATCGGGCGGGAAGATGATGGGCGGGAGCAGCTCGCATAATGAGGCTCAGTATGAGAGGGGGAGTCCTTTCGATTTTGACTTGTGGGCGGAGGACGTAGGAGATAAGAGCTGGCGATATGAGAACGTGCTTCCCTATTTTTTAAAGAGCGAGAATTACATGGGACGATTTCCAAACCCTGGTACAAACAACGATTCTTTTGATTTTGAACTTGAATATATAGTTTGGGTATCGGAATAATTTTTATGCGATGATTAAATGCTTAGAGAATCATCACACCGGTGGATTGCTGGGTGTTGTGCCGGGAAACGTGAGCTTTAGACATGACCTTTGGTTCTCGGCCGGGCGGGAGCTCAATTATTCTGTTTCGGACTCAAACGGCCCTCAAAAAGTTGGTAACTGCCCCATTATTAGTTACACAGATTTTGTGTCCTACTTTTTTTAGGCACTCTGAAAAATTTACAGGAAATTTAATCGGAAAAAATGCTAAATCATACATTTTTGTCCTCCAAAATTTACCACGACCAGGATTTAGTCCGGCCGAATACAATCGTAATAGAGGGCGACGAGTGTCCGCCTACTCTGGATTTGTCCGGCCTGTTGAACATGATCGGCCAAATTTGACCATTAGGCGATATTCCGTGGTTTCTGAGGTACGGTTTACAGTTTACCACCTTTTTTACACTGAATTTTTTCCGTTTTTTGCAATCTAACGAAATAAATCCAACTTTAGATTGTATTCGAGGATAAAAAAGCCTACGCTGTGAGATACGAGCATCATGGAATTCCATCGATCGCCTTTTGTTCCAAGGAAATAATTTTGAGTGCCGGAGCATATCTAAGTCCAATAATATTGATCAAGAGTGGGATCGGACCTCGGGATCAACTTCAGGCGGCCAAGGTTCCTCATCAACTTAATAAAATAAAGCCATAAATTTTGGAACAATTATTTTCAAAACTTTTTAGTTTTTAATTTGCTTGCCTCGTTTAGAAAGAGCCCGTGTCAATTCTTCCCGTGGGCAAAAATCTCCAGGACCATGTCGTGGTCCCACTTCCACCAATCATCGTAAAGGATCGGTCAGTGATCATTCGGGCCAAGAACAACATTAGTTTCGATGATATTGACGAATACCTTGACGAGGGCAAAGGTAGGTAGGTATAACTTTACAGTTTTACTTTAAAACTTCAGTTCTTGAACTTGTTCCAATTGTTGTAAATTTTGAAACGTTAAAATGTAGGCCCCATAACGTGGGACGGGATGCACGAGGCCTTCATCGCCTCAAATCGAGCCTCAATACGCGAGAAAAACGCCCATTGGCCTGATCTTCAACTCTACTTTAAATCACCAGTGCAGCCTGACAGCTTGACCTGTCACGTGAATCTAAATCGTCCCTACAGTCGAGGTCGAATCTATTATAACAGCACCGCTCAAACTCTTGAGGAGAGTCTCATCCCCATTATCGACTACAACTTTTTCAATGATGACACGGATATGAATGTTGTTCTAGAAGGCATCGAGCTGTGCCACAAGTTGGTGGAGACCAAAACTTTTAAAGAAATCGGGGCCTATTTTTCGCCCACTCCCCACCCAAACTGTGTTTTCCATCATCCATTAGGTTTCCGCAAATATTATCGATGCTACATCAAGCAGGTTGCCGACACCAACAATCACGTGGTGGGCACGTGCAAAATGGGCAAGCCCAACGATCCTCAAACCGTCGTCGACTCCAAACTCAAGTTCAATTTTAAAAATTATACCAAAGAATATATTTCGTATTTCTGTAGCTTTTCAGAAATTTTTGGACCAAACTATAGACATTTTTGAACATTTTTGATTTATTTTTGTTCATTTCCAGAGTTTTGGGCGTGACGGGCCTGAGAGTGATCGACGCTTCGATTATGCCCTTTGAGGTGAGCACCGTCATTGTTTCCAAAAAAATCTTGTGTAGAACGTAATTTTTTACTACATTTATTTATTTGGCTTTGTATTCTTGGAAATTAGGTAAACGCCAACATAGCAGCCGCGGTCATGATGGTCGCCGAGAAAGGCGCAGCCGACTTAATAAAGGACTGGAGCTAGTTTTTGTGGTCGCGGATTCCCTTTGAAAAAACTGTTATACAACATACATATGCAATATGCATATACGCTTACTTACATGACAAATAATTAAATTTATGGCTGGTTTTTGTGTATTTTGTTGCTGTTACTGCCGATTGACATTTCTATTTTGTTGCTCATTTACGTACTTATGCGCATCTAAAGTCTTTAGAACATGTATAATGCATGTATACGTGGTCATAAAAAGGAAGTCGGGAATTAATAATACAGATAAATTTGAGCCGAGTGACTCGTGGTCATTTACACGTTTATTTATGACCTCTTGATTAATTCCACGAGCTTGAGCTACATATGTACATAAAAATACACGCATATCCATTTGGATAGAATAATATTGGGAATGAAGCGCTTACATGTACACTGTATGTATAATGTATTGATATGACGATTAATTTTTACTGGCGAATCTCGTGTCCCGTCAAAAAGGGTGGAGGTGACTAAACACCAAACACTATAAAAAATAACTATCCATAAATGTGTACCAAAGTGATGACTTAATTTGTTCATTTCCATTTCCCCATCCGGCATCATAAATAAAGGATACACAAAAGGGTGAGCAACAAAGCTAAACTTTACAAGGATCATCAACTATCCTATGTATGTATATTATGCATAAGAAATTATAAATAGGAGCATAATCCATCCCGAGGATGTGGCAGACAAAAGATCCGGCAGATCATATGCATTCATATTCATTACCCTGTAATTAACAATTATTGCCCCATCAACTGATCATTCACATTTAATTTTTTGTCCCACTTTACTGCGGATTTCTCCGGAGAAAACAGATCGCCTGCTAATTTTTTCCATGTATATGTACTTTGTACCTGTATCATCAACAGCACGCGCAGATCTGGTTTCAATTAAAAATGACAAATTGACATGTAACTCGGGACGATTTTTTAATACCCATGTAATACATACATATGTATCTGTGTGTATTTATGTTCCAAGCTTCTCTAGCCAGTCATTTTTACTTTTTACTCGCGAGTGTCGATCGACGATACAAGCGTAACACAAATATTTGCGTGTGACAAAGAACAATATCAGTTTGTGTGTACATACAGTGTCATAGCGATAAGGTCTATATTTGTAATTAATTCCTTCGATTTGCATAAATAATGCGGGGAACTTTCCGTGCGTACAATATTATTTACATGGCTGAGGAGAAATGAAGAACTCTCGCTCTTAGATCTTAGCACGACGTGTATGTAAACAGACTGGATTGGTAAGTAGTATGTACGTACACCATTTCGCGGCAAATAAAAATTAAATGTGGCCGTGGTAATGTGTTTAGTGCGCTGATGACTTGAATTCCTTTTTTCTGAGGTACGTTTTATGCGGTACAATTATCTCCCAACAATTTTTTACCCTCTTAAAAAAGAAATTTTGCAACTGTCTCAACGTTTTGTTATTTTACTAACGAATCAACTTTTTAAAACTGTTCTTTCTACCATGGAAAACCCCTGTCCATCGCCATAGCAAATGACGGTACATAGAAAAAAGAAGGAAAAGAAAAATTACATTATGCCAAAATGGGCCAAATATACAAAATTATAATGTCATATCATATATCCGATGGGATAATAACTACGATTATAATTTCAACTTGCTCTCATTATTATTATCCTTGTTATTTTGATGCGCAAGTCCGAATTTCATCCAGCACATTCAATACTTCTAGATGCCTGTATGTATAATGTGGAGTGTACAGTGTACACATGTACCATGTATATTTATGCAGAATGCCTTCCCTTTTATTTCCTTTGTCTTATTCAGCCGAATTTGAGCTGATGGAATTCAAGCTTAAGCTCAAGCTTCAACTAAAACTCAAACTGAAACTCAACTAATTCGGTAATTGAGAGAGGTAGTTTTTGTTAATTAGTCTGGCGCCAGTGCGGTCGGCTGTGACTCTTCAAATCGAACATTTACTTCATCCTCCCTTCTCGCTTTAATTATGTGCCCCACTCACAATGTATATGACTCTGTACATTGTACATTGTACATACTATTGTATCTATGTATGTACGTCGACTTTGTCCCACTTATTCGAATTTCAATCAACGTCTATTAGCCGTCATCCGTTCTGTATGAAACTCTGAATCCAGTCGATACATATGTAATATTACAAATCCAATCAATATATCAGGACATACCTCGTAAAGTAAGAGAACTGTTCACTGTATGTTTCTAATGAAAATTAATCCAGTCCACGCTGCTGATGGACAGTGCAAAATTTAGAGGAGAAAGTGAAAATTAGAGCCATGGGGATAATGCTAAGTTAATATGATATAAGCCAGCCTCATCTGACAGTTTTACTTTGCAAATATTGAATATTTTTTGAAGGGTAGAAACCTACCCACATTTTACAACGATATGTGAGTTTCGTTGGATGAAAATGGCGGAAGAGCGGATGAGGTTAACCGATGACTATTTAAAAATACCAGGATAATACATGCATGCACAAAAGTCCCTTGAGTTGATTTGTGTCTTCTCCTGTCTGTGGTTGTGTGCAGAAATTGAATCAATACATCATATACATGCATATGAAGCAAACTGGGACATCCTCATCAAATGATTATTTCTAATACTGGCATACTAAGTAAATGAGAATGCTGTTGTGCTTCTCAGTGTTGGCAACTTACTTTGGGTGAAAGGAAACTTACTTTGAGAAGGAAACAAAGACAAGGTCCGCCAATAAATAAATTGGGAATCACGTATGTACCATTGGAGGATTCAAGTTATGGCAACTGCTGTGTGTATTGTGTATCTACGTTTAATGCAATGTATGTATATGTATATTGTACGTGAAAGCAACTGAATAAATCATCAATCAGCATCAAATCATTATTATTATTTTGTGTTTACCCCCGTATTATTTGCAACTATAGATTCGTATTTCAACATGCCTAAGTGTCTATGAAAATGTGTGTACATTGTACATACGTGTCTATACCAGAATTCACAACATTCATACATTTCTTATGAAGAGATGTACGATATGTAAATTCCATGACAGTTGGCCCACTACTCCAATTAATTTGAGCTACCACTTTATGTACAATAGATACATACATAATGCATAGTGTTCACTTGAAATACTAACTTTTTCTGCCAGTCAAAGCCCTTTGGTATATATTTATGTACATAAAGTAAAAACGGCGTATTTTCCTTGTTAATTGTTCTAGAGTACCTTTAGTTTTTATTTATGTACATTATTATCCATCAAAATTCTATAGTTTTGAAATTCGGAACGCTCTAACCGACAACATGTTTGGTTTTAAAAAAACATTGACCGTGAATGTTTAATGTTGAAAATTCTAGAGGAAAGTAAAAAAATGTCTAGATTCCAGACATCTGATGTAGAGTGTACAGCAGTTATATTTTTTATGCAAAGTTTCAAAAATCATGCCATAAACAAAGCTAAATTTGTTTATTTTGACGCGCAGCTATACGTACGTACATACGAAACTAGACATAAATTCACCATTAAAACATACATGGTTTATACATGGAATTCTAAATAATTGGTCGATTTCCCAAGAAGGTAGAACATTTTCTACAAGAGTTTCTAGAAAACCCTCTGAAAAAATAGATGTTGTGTATGTACATTGTACATGTTTCTATATCAATATTAAATGTTTACATGCCACGTCAGGCGTAATTAAATCTTAAAACACGGTGTAACGGTCGACTGTCTGAGAAGCACAGCCTATTTATTTTTATTTACAGACGTGCAAATCCCTAGAATTTTCTTCACTGTACAACAAATATTTACAGATTTTTGCTTTCTTCAAATTTTCGACAGTTGTAATAGTTTTTATTCAAAATTCGCGTCGTACTCTAAAAAGCTATGACACAACGTGTGCAAGTATTGTAAAGACTTCATAAACATTCACCGTGAACTTTTACCCCTGAACTTACTCCAACTGCTGAACAATCCTTACTAGCTTGATGTTTGTTTACTTGATGTCAACCCCTGCGTAAAATCAAAGGTCAACAAGTTCACCAGCAACCCTTTTTTTCCATGTAAAATGACGCAAATTAAATTATTAGAAAAAGTATTTGGCGTCATTTCAATTTGTTTGCACTCCAACAGTCGCCCTGCTCATTATCATTCAGAGCGTCAAGATGGGAAAAGATTTATACAACAATAGAGTTCTTCCTTTTTCCTTTGTCATCCGCCTCTTCATTTCCATCTCCCTTCCATATTAATTCAGTCCAGTCAAGTGAAGCAAAAGGGTAAGGACATGAAGTACTGTACAAGAAGAGGACGGAGATGATTAATAAATATTTATAAATACGAGCCATACATGCGTGGAATGAAAAACAATGGGAACAACAACAACATTTGAGCATTTGCAACTTTCCCGGACAATATCCTCCTCCGCCATGTCTAGCGTGTGACCGTGAGACTGTTGACTGCTCGAGCTGGGCTGTTGACTTGAATGTTGACAGTCCGCAGCACTGTGCACGCTGTGCACTAGCCAAGGCCAATTGATTAAAACAAAAAAGGACGACTAGGAAGAAGAAAAATACAGACTTTGTAAGTCAACAGGAGAAATAATTAATGTCTCTATAATATAGAGTCTATATATCTCCCTCTCTGCTCTTGTCTTCCTCCGCTTAATGCGTATAATTTAGGAGCGCGTATGGGGAGAAACTTGCGCCGGTTGATATCGACACGGGACACGGATGTAAATATATATTATATTATGTAGTTGAATGGATAGTCGTCCAGCTCAATGGATATGGATGAGGGATAGATAGAAATATCCAGGAAAAGGGGGGAAACGAGGGGAGCGAAAGGCTGACACAAGAAAATAAAAGCAAATACAGCCAACAATTCATTAAGCTGGCGACAGGTACTGACTTACTGACTTGGGACGATAGGAATTAAGATGATTCTAACAATAAGTACATACAGTGTACAGTGTACAGTACTTGAGAAGTGGTCCCTAAAACAGTGGGCCTTGGAAATGTCAAACCTCACTTTTTTAACTTCCTAGATTTACGACTGCATTAAGATTCCTTAAATTAAGCTTGGCCTCGAGCAATTTTAAAAGGTAGATTTTAAGCCTCTTTTTACCCATTATTCTGCAAGAATCGTTAGCCTTTTGGTCTTTGTGCACTGAGAAATTAAGATTAATATGTAGAGTTGAGTGGGCGTTTTTCCCTCAAGAGCAGTTAACCCCTTAATTGCCTATATCGAGATTCCACTGTATGTGTATTACGCATAAGTACAGGAATATGTAGCTTCCAAGTTCAGCGTCCATCTCATTTTTCGCTGGCTCTATTTGGATTGTCACCAAGGACCGCTCGTTTACATTACATTAGCACATTAGCTGGTCAAAGCAGAGAAAGTCAAAAAAATTGGAGTGGATTGGATTGGATTAAGACCTGGAATTCCGGGGGAACTTGAGCTAAGACTACATAGAATAAACCATGGAAATACATACATAAATACATATTGGATTGTATTGAACTTTCAATGTGTATGTATGTAAGGACGCTGTAGATACGGAAATGGCTTGTGGACTTTTGACTTAAACTTTAGCCATGGCACTGAATTCAGGATCGGATTGGACCAAGGACAAAACTTAATGGGTAAATACTAAATGGCAGCGCAGTGAGTAAGTATTAGAAACAAAGGAGAAAAAACCCCAAGTTTCTATTCTATTGAGCAACTTACTAGAACCTCAACGACAACTCGACATCCCACATCCTCCTCATGTAGAGGAATAGGAGGTACGTAGATGAATAGATATATATTATTTTTTATGTGGTTAGCACGACTGAACGTACGCATATGTACATGTGTAGCGTTGAAAGGTTTTTGCCTCGTAGTCGTTTTCTTCTGCCTCCTCCTCCTCTTGGGGTTTTTTGGTAGGAAGTTGAAGCTCGAGTGGAAAATGAAAAAAAAACCGCCCACTCCATTTTCCTTGTCCTCGTCGTTACTACCCCAACCGAATGCAATTTTAGTGGGCCCATAACGTAAGACAAAGGGTTTTTTCACCATATCTATATATGTAGGGTTGGGTTTTCATGCAGGGAATGCACGGAAAGTGAATTAAATCGAATGGATTGGGTTGGACTGAACTGAACTGAACTATACTGGAGTTGAGTGGAATGGAGTGGCTGGAAATTTTATAAAATATTTAGTGATACACTGGTCTGGTCTCCTTTTTTTCATGTAGCTACTTTTTTTTCCTTTCCTGGTGTATAATCATCTAGTTGTGTTCAGCTGTAATCTTTGGCATCATAAATAAGTCCATAAATATGTTCATTGATTTCCATAATACATAATATTTGTACTCGTACATATGTACATACTTGAACATTTACACTGCAAGTGAATATGTATATGGACTTGAAATTGCCCAAGTTTAGTCGGAATCGGAAGCTTGAGTTGCTCCTAAATTATGGGGGAAGGACACGGGAGGACAAGACAGGAGAACCAGAGAGCTGGGCAAACCTCGTTTTTTATCAAATCGGCCAATAAATCTGAGACTTGAATACACATTTTGGCAAGTTTTTATACGATACATCAATGGCCATCAAATCCGAATTTTGTTCAAAATTCCAGGTTGTAGAAAATAAGTAATTACATATCCATAGAGTAAATGGCGCTCTTCCTATCTTTGTCTTGAATGAAACGCTCGGTAAAAACAAACACGTTACGCACTATTTTATTACATTACGCAAGATCCTCGATAACCATGTGTAATGTGTATGCATGTAAGTTCTCGGTATATAAATAGAAGGGGCGAATGGGGAATGACATTCAAAATATATACACCCAATGTTTGTCTTTGCATATAATGCTTCCATATATTATCCATGTACTTAGGTATATAATGTATATTTATAATGCATAGCATACATGTAATTTCCACGTAAAAAGGGAAAGTTTGCCCAAAATGAAAAGCAAATAAATTTATAATAAGGGGAAATTTACGAGGAAGAAGTAGAAGAAGAAGAATAAAGGTGGAAAATACGGATGTGCATACGCACGTATAATCAAAGTAGCTATCTATGTGATCATTTATATTGTATGTATAATGGCAAAGTTACATTGTTAAAGTGTGCCGGGTATTATTATCAAAAGGAGTATCTATCTGTATAATATTATCATGTGAATGCATAACATATGTGTAGGAAAATCGAAAAGGAGAGAAACTAAGTTTGGGAGACAAGTCAAGCATCAGGGAAGGGAAAGGAAAGGAAAAGTATGGAGACTCCCTTTCATACAGATAATATGAAAGTTGAAAACTACTTTTTGCCTTTCTAGTTCTCTTTTTCCTTCACTTTCTCAGTCGTTCTTGGTCTCTTTCCTCGCCTGTCGACATGGAGGGTTTGACTAAAATCAAGTGTTTTAGTTGATGGCTCCGTCCCCTTTGTGCTGGTACATACATATAAATACATATAAAACAAAGGCTGGAAAACTGAACAAGAGACAAGAGTAGGAGGACGGAAACTGGGTCTCCGATTTATTTTGACTTGGACTTGGAATATCTATGCCTTTTGTTTTTCTACTCATCTTTCTCCAACTCCAATCCAAACTCCAGCCTCTCTCTTTTGTGATGGAAGAAAAAAGACCTTGTTCTCGGGCCCTACTCAAGCGGATTTTGCGTGCCTGGCACAAATCAAGGAACATGTCACAAATGTCACGTTGTATCGCATTGTCTCTGCCAGGGATGTACATACATACACAAAATATGTATCACATTTATTTATATAAAATACAGAGCATCTTGTGCCATTTTGCTGCACAATTCTGTCACCCGTTCCCTCATAATTATAGGCATACGAGGGAAAAGGCTGGAAGTCGGATATCTTGGATATCTACAATCCGCATTTGTACGTATTCGCCTTGGAATATTGTGCACGTACCCTGCCATAGCATATGTACGTACGATGTACGATGTATACGGTATCGGATTATTCTTATCTCTAGAAGATCCTGGGGAATCGCTGATATTTTTCTATTTTCTATCAAAATATTCGTAAAAGATATTCTTTTTGCGACAGGGTTATACATAAATGCTGTGTTGTGCGGAGCTTCAAATATCTCCAGCCTGGCACATACAATACTTACATATATGGATTTCGCGTGGCAACTTTTTGCCATTTCTGTTATTCAGCTTTATATAGAAATACTGTATAAAAATTGGAGCAGGAAATTCGAATGTCTGTGTATTTCTGTCTCTGTACCCAAGGCACAAGGAAAAAGAAGAATAAAAAAGTAAGGAGAGAAAGTGCCTTGAAAGTTGTTGCACATGGACAAAGAGAGCCAAGACTTTCAAGCATAATATGCATTATATATTTTGTGCATGTGTATGTATGTAAGTTGTTTGCCTCAATCTTTCAGTTCTCCAGCTCCACTTTTCCAGCTTGGAGTCTTCCAGATTTTCCAAATATAACGGGAGGATCATATAAACCAGTCAAGTTGGGACATACCCCCACTATTATTATTACGCGTATTATTATATATTGGAGGATAAAGTGCGTAGACGGCAGACTGAAGAAATGTAATGATAATACACACACACACATAGTAACGGAGTAAGGGTAATAATAGCGGTGGAATGAAAACACAAAAGCAAAGTCCTAGTCAGTCAGAACACAGTCGCTTGTATGTAAGTATTCGACTTGTATAACGAAAGAGTGTGGCAAAGTCAACGTAAATACAGCATTTCATAACGTCTAAAAAACAGGGACGATGAAGTGCTGAAAGTAAGTGTAAGTAACTGCTACATACTATGTACGTTACGCTCCCGCTTACTGCACTTTCACTTTCTCCAAAACTTATGCCCCTGTACTTGCATAGCCCGGAAAATTAAGAGGCTTGACAGAATCAAAAGCGTTTTGCTCTAGAATTTTAATTTTTGACAAGATTCTAAAAAATTTTGATGAAATTTTCAAGTTATAAAAATCTAGCCAAACTTTAGCATTTTTAGCTCAAAAATATCATTTGAATAATTGGCACAATTTGTTTCTGCAAAGATACTGCCAAAGCTCATCTTTTCTACTTGGTTTTCGATAATGCTAAAAATATCACGGGAAAAGCCCAAAAGTACATAACAAGTATGTATAACGATGCATGCATATTGCATATATGTATAATGTATATACATGGAGAGGAAAGAAAAGTCTCGGACGAAATCGGGAAACGAACGAAAGTGTAGCAAGCATTCAAAAGTGATGAATAGGCTAGATGGGTCATTTTCAAAGTATAAGTAATACGACTACTTCTTTCACTTGGTCGCTTTTATTCTCCCCAACTCGACAAAGTAAGTATGGGAAAGCGTACTTTTCCCCCAAGAAGCAAAAGAAAACGGGAGAAAAGTAGATAGATCCTCTAACACGGGAAAGGGCAGGAACTGGAACCAAACTGGAGACTTGACTTTGACTTTGCAAAGTTGAATCTGAGCATGGGATGGGATGCGATGGAATGGATATACATAGGAGAGTGGAGGGAAATAAGAGACTGGGGAGAGAATGAAGGAGAATATAGCAAAGGGAAAGTGAACAGAAAGTGAAAGTGAAAGGGAGGGGAAAGGCAACGTGGAAAGAATAGAAAAGAAGATGATCATGATCATCATGATGCTCCTGATTCTGATGAGTTTCCTTATTTCTTATTCCGTTTTTCACTATTTCCCATTTCCCCATATCCCATCGTATATTGTATGTGTAATATCGGAAGGGAAGAGCTAAACATTGAAAAAGTCAAAGCTATGTATGTAAAAGCAGAAGAAGAAGAAAGCCAGGGCAGGCATCGAATTGCCTTCGTGGAAACGGAACAGGAAAATAAAGAGTTGCTTTTTCCATTTCGGTCAGCAGTACCACAACCACAACACAAGGATATGTATGTACAATGTACAATGTACAAACATCTGACAAGTCTTTGCAATACATTTGCCCGAGATAATAACAGATAGTAGTATAGTATAGTAATAATACCACAAGAGGAATGTTTGGGATTTCCAGTTCCATTTGTTGCTGTATGTGTGTATTTTCTGGCTCTGGAAAAATCAGAGGCCATGTATTTAAATTAGAGTTGAACACTGAACATGAAGCTGAACCAAGAAAAGCAAGAGATAAGGCCTCAACTTTTTGGAGATACATACATGTATGTAAATAAATCTCGATCCCATTACATGACTGTATATGTATGCATGTACGTTTATCTTGGCCTGGATATACATAAAATGGAGGAGACGGATAAAAACCCTCGAAAATTCAATGAAGAGCAAAGAGTAGTCCCCTTTTCTGCTCTTTTTGCATTTACAAACAAAACAAGCAAAAATGCATGTAGTAACAAGGCACACAAGAACAAATCATGGTGGTCTAATTTCCTACAAGGCATTCATTTTCTCTTGTCATATGATATGAGGGGATTCGCAAAAGTAACGATGTAACAAGGTCAATGGTTGTTTTTTGTGGTGTTTTGGGTTGCCTCCCATGGTTGAGGGACAGTTAAAATGGGTTTTTATCTTGGCCCCCCTACAACTCGAGCAAGATGTTTGTTTATGCTCCAAATCCACGTTACCTTTGTCAAAATCCAAATCAATGGCACAATCAAGGTTTTTGGTTTTAAATGTCCTTTGAAATTCGAGTGGATGAGCAAGAGCATTGAAAAGAGTCGAGAGCGATTCGAATATATTGTATGTAAGGTGCAAAATCAAGGGAGAAAACCAAAGCCAACGCCAAAGCCACAAACCAAAGACCAACAGCGCGATTTTCATTGACAATCTTTATTTAACCATCCGATAGACTACACACTGTGCAGACCAAAATCGAACCGTAATTCAATATGCACGATTTTATTTTGAATAGAACAGTTTGTTTACGCTACCCTTTGTCCTTTGACCTTTACGCAGAATTCGTGTGGCAAATGAGGGTTTCTCCGTGTTTTATTTCATCATTCTATGAATTTGCATGACTAAAAATAGTGAAAACTGGAACAACTGATTTTTTTAACGAACATTTCTATGCACTTGCTCTTAAAATTTGAAAAAAAACGGACAGTTTCTACGTCTTAATTCGACCCCGGGTTGTCATTCCGGGTGTGACATGTGACAAATCTTTTGGATCTTATGTCGCGGTTTGATTTCAGTCAAACGTCACGAGATCGAGACATCGAATGAAGAATTTGGGGTTTTTTTTCTATTCTTCTAAAACTCTAACTCAAGTCGCCTGGCCCGTATTACATTTATACCGCACACTTGGACAAGGCAAAAGGAATATCAAGAAATCAAATTTTTTGAGAGATTTTCGCCTCTGAATAAATGTGGTGGCTGGAGAGAATGAAATTTTTTGAGTTGGCTTGGTCAACTCGGAACATTTAGATTGCGTCTGTCTGTGGAATCTCAAGGCTGGATCAAGATGCAAGCTTTTGAATTTTCTGGACCTTCCGCTACCACAGACAATTGTCCAGTTGTCTCCTCAGTTTTTTCAACCAAGAAGAAAGGGGCATTTTTTGAAGAGAAAAAATAGATTTCCATGCGCATACATACAGCTAGCTTGACGCTTTTGTCCTAATGTGCATTTGTGTGTAAGGGAGAGCGAGTATGGGATTTCCGGTTCTGATACATATTGTGATATTGATATGGAGAGGCTACTTTTGGAAAGAAATTCCAGATATAGAAATTCCAGGACAGCACTTGGATCCCGTTTTTCTTTTTTTGTTCTCCGTTTTTTTCTCTGGGTGTCTCTTTCCCTTTGGCTCCAACTGTAAATGCACTGGAAAATGGGGGAATGGATGTCTGGAATGCAAGGAAGGCGCGGGAGCGGAGACGTGGGGTTGATTTATGTGCCCACACCTTCAACTCCCAATCGGTTTTTCTCACATGGACTATTTTGTGTTTTATCAAAAAACCATCTAGGTCGTCCTTTAGTGAAATTGACTTGGATTTCCCCAGATTCGACTCCAGTTTGGACCTCTCCAGCTCCATTACCAAAGTCACAACCCGAACCAGTACCAGTACCAGATTCAAAACCAAATACCAGCAAACGCTACAAAATCATGAAAAATTCACTTTTTTCCATGGAAAAAATCTGTATAGAGCTTGTCCCTTTTTTTCCTGTCTAACCATCCGGATGGCGTCTTTAAATTTCCCTTGGCAACTAGATTTTCCTCATTTCAATTTCATTTCCTCCACAAGATACATCTGTATAAATGTGTATAAAGCTGTCTGGTCGACCTCGACTCTCTTTTTTTCCAAAGAGACAAAACCAAAATCGGGACGAGCACCAAAACCGAAACCGAATTCACAGGACCAAAAACCCAAATCTACGTACGTAGATACGTACGTAATGCAGAAGAAGGCAATAGAATAGAAATAAATAAATTCAACTAGACCACATGACATGCCAGAAAAAATTGGTAACAACAAGCTGGAAAAAATATTACAAATATTTTCTTCTGCCTTTCTCCAGTTTCTCAGCTCTCTCCACCCCTTTCCCTTTTCCTTTTAGTCAGGCCGAGTTTTCTCCATGAAATCAATATAAATATGCAATGAAATGCAATGCACCTCACCACACTACATACATACATACATACAGTACGCCAGTTACTGCAAATGGTTTCCCTCAGCCTTCTCTTCATTCCTTCCTTTTCAAGGAGAGAAAGTCCATCTCACTTGTTTTTATCGGGCGTATATCTTGTACCCAGGAAAATGTGGAACGTGGGTGTTTTGTATTGTGTTGTGTTGGATAGGGTTGTGCTGTATACTGTATACTGTACTATGGTATGGTGGGTTGTGGTTTTGTGTGTCGGCTCAAGAAATTTAAGGTAGTCGTAGATATCCCGGTACACACAGTGAAATGTCTCTATTTGTATCTAAATTGTCTATTTTTGGAAGGCCAGTGGATGCTTTCTCCACAATATTCACTTTCACTATGTACAGTACTTTCCCCCGTGCACTCTACCGTTCTCCCGCAATTTCAAAAATTCAAGTGTAAGCACTTTTCTCCGTGCATTTGTCGAGAATATACAGCATACAACTGACTATGCATTATATGTACATGTTGGGTACAAAGACTTACGTATGAATGTAAGAAGTTGAAGAAGTCGTTATGGAAATTCGAAATTTGAGGATGAGAAACCGTTTTCAGGCAAAGGAGAAGATTGCCCCACAAGACAAGGCGTGGAATTAAATTATACATTTTGATACAGTGCACCCTGCTCATGATGAGAGTCCCTTTGCTACTTAATTTCCTTATTTTTTCCAGAAAATGCTATAAATGAGACCTACTGTACGCAAGAATTTTCGAAATGCAGCACAGCACAGCAAGATCAAGTTGCTCATACGATAGAATGTGATGTGATATGATACGATATGATATGAAAGGATAAGATACGACATGATGTGATATAAGACGCAATGAAACGAAATGAAACGATCTCTCGTTCTAACCCGCACTGCAAAACTATGTATATGCAAGATATGTATCAATACAGCATTATTATTATTATCATTATTACTTGATGAAGATGGCCGCAAGGATTTATGGAGTGTCTAAGTTATGAATATACACTAAGTACATACATACTCATGTAGTCACCATACATTAATCACGAATTCCATCGTCACCTCATCATATACAATATTAATACTATTATAATTAGTTGGCCAAGACGAACGGACTTTTCTCGGGCTTAATTAGCTCCAGAAATAATGAGGGAGTCAAGAAAGTGAAAGTGACAGTGTGAGGAAGAAAGGGAAACTGAACAAGGACAAGAGCAAGAGCAAAACCAAGGTGAGGAGCCGTCAGAGATCTTGAAAAGTGTCAAGGCAAAACTCTCTTTCAAGTGCGGATCCATCCATGCTGTAAAATATGCATGTAAATTCAACACGCCCGTATCTCATCGCATCTCATTCTATGTAGGTACTTTTTGGACATAGGCTGTGGAAATGTTCACGCAATTTTATGCTCCAGAAAGTCTCTTTCCCGTTCCCCTCGTTTTCGGGGTGAACGACCAATGTGTGATTGAACATTGAAGATTGAACACCCGCATAACAAACTTGTAGATATTATTAAGTATGTAAAGCGCAGTGCAATGCAATACGGGGAAATGATGTGACAAAAATCATCATCATTGCTTTGACTACTTAATCACTTTGCATGCACGCATATGTACATTGTACATGTACAGAAAACATTTGCACTGCTGCTGGTGAATATTCATTTAAAAGATTAAAAGTCCGCGGGCCGACAGTTTGCCTAAAAATTCACAATCCTAGATACATTTCCCGTGTATTTTATTTTTACTCTTCCTACGAGAACCTCTCCTGTCTATTTTTGCGTCATTTAATTGCTTTTACAGTTTTAGCTCCAGTTTTTCTTTGAATCGGGGAAACCAGGGATAACCAAAGCCATGCATGTACGATGTACGTCCATACACGTATGCCCACGTACAAGAGTGTTGTGCAATTTTACTAAAAACTTTCTCCACTCACTTTGGGGGATACAGACGCAGAATTCTTGTGCAAACGAAACAAACACAGTCATACGTCATACAGCATACACATACACGTACAGCATATGGTCGACTAAAGGGAATGTCCTAAATTCCCAAATTCCTTTTGCAGACTGCTTCATTTCATATGAATAAATATTTGCCAACTTTTGCAGATTGCCTGTTGCCTGGCAACGGAGCAGAGGGCAAAGAGGCAACGAACTTGTCAACTGGCGAAAAAACAGAGGCAAAGGCAAATAGCAAAGAGATGAAAAAACGAACATCACATGATGTTCATCTGCCGTATATGTACATGTATAATATTAATGTTCATACGTATGTTGTGCAAGAGAGGGAAACAAAGAGAAACCAGAGTATTAACAACAGACATTTTTGCCATTTTTACTACGTTTCACGCACATTTTTCCAGAACAAAAGAACAAAAGACCGGCGTAGAAAGAATTAAACACGAATTTTTAAGGCCTTGTTGCCTCTACTATGTATGTATGTATGTATGTAATGTAGCAAACATTACGCAATGCCGCACTGTTATTGTACAAAATATTTATCTGCAATATGAATGTACTTTTTGCTGTGGAGAAATATTCGGTTTTGGTTTTTGTACCGGGAAAACTTGCGGTCTCTGCTCCATTTCTGCGTAGGAGGGTCGGCTTTTATTCTATGAAAGCGAGTGTATGTATGTGTTGTGTGCGAGAGGAAAAATGTTTTGGTTAATTTCATTTCATTCCATTTTGAGTCATGGTGTATATATGCAATCATGGAATTTCTCTTTGTGGTTTCATTCCTCTCTATGTATCGTATATGTATACGCTGTTCTGTTTTTTCTGGACAATAAACTGAGCTGACGATGAGACTAAAGCTGGAGATGAAAGAAAGAATTTTCTTTTGCAATGCAATAATTATCTGTGACAATTGGAAATCCCTTCATGCACAAATAATCTTAAGCCTTCTTCAAAGACAAAGACAAAGGCAACGACGAAAGTGCAGACAAGGGCAGGAGTAAAGATTTTTTTGGCTTTCCTCTTAAACCTTTTTCTTAATAATTTCCTATGATACCAGTTATACAACTTTGCTATTAGTAGCTATATTTTTCCAGTTTTTATAAATAAATATCATACGAAGTAAACGCAGCCATAAAAGTTTCGCATTTTTCTTTCAAACAAGTTCAACTCAACTTTTTCTTTCCTGCTTTGCTTTTCTTTCCCTTGAAAAAATACATATAATATATTATTATACTGCATACTTTAGAGAAAACCTCCTATTCATTCTCTCTACTTATCTCCACATGTTTGTTCTCAACCTCCTTGGATTAGGAATTAAGATTCTGATTTTGATTCCGCCCATGAATATGGATCGAGGGATGATGTCGATCCTGATGCTGATGATAATGTGAAGGAGCTTTTCTCTATGTAGTTTTATTCAGGAAAATCTGATTTTTTTTTCTAGCAGGCGGCCGTGTTTACAAATTTTTGTATGCATACACACAAAAACTTTTCCTTTGCCCGTTCAACTGCGGACTGCTGACGGCGGAAATGACTTTCACTTTGAGCCTGGCTTTGAATCCCGTGCTGACTTTGAATTTAACGTGGGCTTTGAATTTAGTCCCTGTTTATTTATGCCTCTTTGTATGCACTTTTATGCTGCCCATCTAACTGAATTTGGTGTTGAAAGTGGGCATAAAGCCCGAGTTTGTGAGTATGTACGATGTACATACAATAGATATGCACAACGGGGTATTTGTTTGCTCCCTGAGTTTGAACTTTAACTTCAAAGCAGAGGCATGGATGCAAAGGGGAGAACAAAATAAATATGACGATAAATAAATATGTAAGTAGCAAGTTTATTCACACGCGAGGCCGAGCAGTGATACAACGACGACGACTACGACTAGGACACAAAATTTAGTGAGAGGAAGTAAAAGAGGGTAAAGAAAAAGAAGAGGGAGAGAAAGCAAAGAGTACTTTACAGTTAGCTTTGAATCAAGGACATAACATAACATAACATAAACGAGAGAGTCGGAAGAAAAAAGAAGAGAGAGAGAGAGAGCCGTTAGTGGGAATAAGACGGCGGTGCAAAGTGTTATGTCTACAATAGAAATGGCTTTGAGTCCCCAGTTTTAATGTCAACCCACCAGTGATTCAGCTCGACTCAACTCAACTCCATGTACTCTACCTACTCTATACTCTATACATACTCCAACAATGCAATGTGGACGAGGGGAAGGCGCAAGAAGGGGATAAACTAAATTCCAATAGCAGATTGAGGCGAGAGTGGAGTCTTCGAGTGCGGTGCAATGTTTTGGGAGCCAAGAAGAACATGAATTGGAGGAACTACAGGGAAAAGCAAGTCGAAGAAGATGAAGATGAAGACGAAGAAAAGTATGTAGAGGACAGAAGACTAGAATGGAATGCTCTGCCATTATTGCTATACGGCCATTCCTGATGCTATTACGACCGGCTCCAGCTCTTGTTCTTGTTCTTTTTCCTTCGTCTCTTCTTCGCTTTCTCCCATGTTTGACACACACTCCTTTTCCACTTTCACTTTTCGATGGAGAAAAAAGTGCAAGTGGATATTGGCAGAATACTGGCGAATTGGAGGAGGCTCAAAGTCAAAGTCGAACGAGTGCCTTGTCTTGTCTTCTTCTTTTTCTGGCTTGGCTTCCCTTCCCTCTTGTCTCTTGTTCGCCTTCTGGTTGTTCCTCGTAGTCTTTTGGTGGCAAAGACATTAGTCGAAGGAAAATCTGAAGAGGTAATCATAGAGCGTAAATATCCATGTTCCTTCCGCTTTCTCCGCTTGCTCCCCTTCCACTCTTGCTCGCTCCTCTTCCTGCAGATGCCAACCGTTTCCCTCCCTGCTTCTGTAAGAAAGTTGAAAGCCCAGTCAGAGTGTTAAAACGCGGGTACTTTTCCTTGGGTTTCCTGATTTTTGCCCAGATACCGGGACAGGCTTTCGATTAGACTCTTGTTTCCTTAGTTTGGCCTCCCTCCTTTTCCACATCTTGTACAAGACAGTTCATTCTCTCAACTTTTACTTAGCTCTGGGTTTTCCAACAACTAGAGAATCTCCATCATAATAGGATACTTTGGTCTTTCAAGTCTTTTGTCTTTCTCCCCTCCTTTTGTTGCTTTTTGCTTTTTGCTCAGCTCGGCATTGTCGGAGGTGCCAACCGCGTTTCCGGTTTCACTTAAAAGAAACCAGCGTGAAATTTCCTCAATTTTTTGCTTCCCTTCTCCCTCCGTATTTTTGGCATGGTTTTTCTCGTGTATTTTTAGACTGGAGTTTTTGATCAATTCGGCGTAAATTATAGAAAAAGTAGCTTAAAACGTTTATGCACTAATTCCTATTTCCTTTAACTTGTAACTTGTGTATCGGAAAAATCTGGAGAGCGAACAGAGGGGAAACAATGTAAGAAAAGTGCATCCTGCTTTTAGCCTATTTTTGGAGTCTTAGCCTAAATGCGCCTTCCGGTTTTCAAGGCAATGACGTACATATTTGCGAAAAATATTGCAAAGAGCCACGAAAAAAATTTCCAGCAAAATCAGTTAAATTTACTGTTGAACAGATGCGCGCTTTAAATACAGTCTGTTTGAAATACGGTCAAATTTCCAAACAATTACCAAGTTTCTTTGCATATACATTTTTGATTCTCCGGTAAGGCAAATAAAACGAAAAAAGAGAATTCAACAATAACTTTCCATTGTAAAAAGGGCGCATTTTCCGACTGCAGAAAGATCGAAGCTTATAAAGAAGAAGGTCTTTTATTTAGCTTGCTCAAGGCAAGATGTGCACTGCTATTTGTACTCTTTCTTCTTGAAGATATTTTACAGTATAATATATAATACCGAAGCGTACATAGAAAGAAAGAGGAAGAAAAAACGAGAGGGAGAGGATTGGCAAGCAGTGAGGCGGCGACATTTCATGATGCACTTTTTGTAGTCGTCAAACTTTGGAAGAGGCCGTAAAAAATGTACATGTTTTATCTGTCTACAACGACGTCTTTATCCCGATAGCAGAGAGCAGATCAAGACCAAGACGACAGTCTTAGCCTAGTAAAGGATTCGTACATAGATAGATATTTGTATTATTTGTATTGTAGGATATTTGGGCCGGGCTGAGATGTCTATTTGAAAACTGATAAAGGAGCAAGAACATGAGCATCAACATCAACATGAGCAACTATGTACATCCGCATAAGTATTATACAAGAAGATGATGAAGGAGAACAAGAAGACGAAGACAAAAACTAAGGGAAATGTTCAGTTCAATACTAAGAGAGAGGGAACAGAGAATAAAGAGAGAGAGAGAGAGAGAGAGAGAGTAGAGCACTTTGTTCCCGTTTTGTCAACAGCCGTTTTTCCATTTCGTTTGGAATTCTTCCCCTCCTCTCATCCTCATCCTAAGAGAGCATCTTGTTTTTTCTGCATTTTCTCTGCATACATTCATGTTATGCTCCATCTTGGCAAAAGAGACACCCTGTCTACATACAGCCTTTTGGTTTGATGTGGTGCTTTGGCTTGGTTTTGGCTGCTGCTTTGCCTGCCTTGTGTTGTCGTGTGTCTTTTTTGTATTGTCTGCCCACACACTACATTTAATATTGTAGATACGTTGACTTTTTACACTCTCGACACTCTTGACTTTAGCTCGGGCTTTGCCTCTTTTCTCAACTCTACTCAACTTGAACATCAACTGCCAATCCCAATCGCCATTTGTAAGCCAGGCCATCAACAACAAAATGCATGTGTATAATGTGTAATGTTAATGTTGTTTTTTTAAAGCATCGACAATTATTGACGTTCAACTTGCCGCCCCTCCATTTTCCCTGAAAACTACGTAAATCTCCTCAAAAAGCAGTTTTCTCCTCTTCTTGCATGTACATACGTAATTTGTTTTTTATCAGCAGCAAAACAAAAGTGTCTGGACGCTTTATAAATTTAAAAGCTCTAAAAATATCTAAAGTAGTGGCTATACTACGTATTACGTATGTACAAATTTCCACTTTGGTAAAAAATCGTATCATGTTTATTTTTAAAACACGGTAAATTTACAAAACAAAAACACTGTTAAAAATTTTCCATACTGTAAAAAGGCTTTGCATTATCCTCATGAAATTCTATTTATTGGACATGGAAAAAGATGAATAATTGATATGGATTGAAACCGAGTGTGGATAAAAGCTTTCGAGATTATAATAACATTGATATTTTGATTTGATTTGAAGATGGATCATCATCGTGACAATGCTAATGACAGGGCTGATACATAGTCTGTACAATGTACATAGCTTATGGCTCGCCTGCCGGAAGTGCGATAGAATGGGATGCTGATGCATATTGTCATAATCGTAGAAAGACACGCGTAAAATCCATATCATAATAAAAGTATTACATAATAATAATAATAATGGACATAAAAGGCTGGAAAATTGCAGTATTAAGGGGTGGACGAGAGAGTGACATGATGGATCATCAAGTTTGATGGGGAGTAACGTCTGCTGCGAAGGAATAAAGCGGGCATTGTACATACAGCCAGATGAAGGATTACAGATGGGACTCCTTTTTACACCAATTGGACCTGACACACAGCACAGCACAGTCCAGCACATAGCACAAGCACATGCAACACACACTTTTACTCAAACTTTGTTTCACAGATATGAGCAAGTCTGAACCTTTGCTTTTGCTTGTGCTTTTGCTCGTGTCCAACTAGGCAAAAGTGTGGAAAGAAGCAACTACATGGGAAAAGAGCCACAACGCAAGAAGGTGAAGAACAACAACAACAGCACCACCAAGACTAAAACAGAACACGGAGCATTTCTCATTTTTTATGAACAGAGGACAAGTCGACTCTCTATAAAATTGAACAAAATTGTTTGACGCTGCATTTTTTCCAAGTTACTCCACACAACATAACACAACGCATCAACTTTTTCTGCGCTTCTTTCTCGCCTTTGAAAAGTTGGTTTTCCAGGAAAAAAGATGCTGTATTTGTGTGCAAAGGGCAAGGAAAAGTGAACATTGAACACCGAACACTGAACACTGTGCATCGTACTGTACAAAAGAAAATTCTCATTTGTTCCAATTGCATATGCATCTCATGTGAACAAAGAACAAACAATTTGATGTGAGGCCCGTGTCACTGTTTCTGTCCCTGCATCTGGAGTCGGATCTGGAGTTGGATCTGACTGTGACTGTGACTGTGGATGTAGATCTGGCTCCCGTCAAGTCACCCAGTCATGTCCGTCCTCCGCTCAGCTCAGCTCAGCTCAGCTCAACCAAATTTTTCCCTTGTTCAACATAACATAACACGAGGAAGGCGACGAGGAGAGACGAACGAGAGAAAAGGCGAGACATGGAAAATAATGTCTTTTCTCTATTTGTCTTCCTCTCTTTCTCTTGTTCATCTCCATCTTTCTACGTATCTTTGTGCTGTCTTTCCGCCTACACTCGTTGAATTTCAAATGCGGTTGTCTTGACAGAGCACAACAAGGATACAACTGTTTGTATATAATATACATATTTACATGGATGCATGTATAATGTATGTATAACATATACAAAGGGAATAGTGTAGGAGTAGGAAAATAGAAAAAAAGGAGTGGACTTTGCATTTTTCTCATGGACGGGGAATAAAACTCGAGTCGACTCGGCCTATGTATATATGTACATATATACAAGCCCAAGCCTTAGACCAAGGAAAAGACAGACAATGCAATTTATAAAAATAAAATGAATGGAATGGAAACAAGAGGAAATATCATATTAAATATAAATATGGCTCAACTCAACTCTATTCTACTCAACTTCACTTATATGGCAATAATAATGATATTATTCCAACAACAGTCAGCCTGGTACAAATTCAGCACTTAAGTCAATTCCCATTGTGCAACATACATTATACATACATACATGTACAATTTTAGGGCGATGCATCAAGCATTGTCATCCTCCTACACAGACAGACAGACATACACAGGCTTACGTTGTACAATGTACGATGTACATACACAATACACACGCTGTGTGGAAGCCGGCAGGTTCTCAGTTGGTTTTGGCTCATGGATCAAGTCCTGGAGAGTTTTATGGCGTTTTCCTGGAGAAATTTGTCTAGTGCATTTCCCGGAAGGAAGGAAAAAGTTTCTTCTTTTGTTTTTCCTTCTTGCTTTTCCTGCCTACATAAAACTGCTCAGCTGTCCCCTGGATGAAAGTTGAAAGTTGACCCGAGTCTTTTACAACTGATGAGACATACTTATGAGTAGTATGTATGTACACATATAGTTACTTCCCGGTCTCATCCTCATCGTCTTCTTTTTCTCAGGGTCGAAGATCAGGGAGGAGGATGAGCGCAGTAAATCATATCATGTACTTTTTTCTCCCATTTCTTTCTTCCAGGGGTCATAGTGTATGTATTGTACAATGGACGAAGAAAAAAGACGGGGGAAAGTTGACCAAGTACGTTAGGCTCAAGATTCACAATTCACATGAAGATTCATCCGTTGACTGGAATTTTCCCCATTTTTTAAGTGTTTCCCACCCAGAATTACAAATCATTTTTTCTTCTCCTATACATGCTCTCGTCCTTCCTGCCTTCACTTTCTTTTGTTTTCCTGCTCGCTTCCGCCCTTGAGATGAATGGCCAGGGATTTTTACAATAATTTAGAAATAATCTTTTATTCATTCATGTTGTCTCAAACGTTGTACATCCAAAGTAATAATAATAATAATAATGCGTGTTATTATACATAATATACATTCGGCATGTAACTATGTATGCAGGTACATATTATGATTATATTATGATGGGCAAATATTTTGGATGTACAATGAAACAAAGACGTTCAGGAAAACACAAGTGAAAGTTAAAAAGTTGGCTTTTCGTATTCGTCTTGGTAAAATCCCAGTGGAGCTCTTTGCCCTTGTCCTGGCCTTTTGCTTTCTCTACCGGGGGAGCAGCAGGAAATAAAAGAAGCAGACGAAGAAGAAACCTTGAACAAAGTTTTCCCTTTAACAGGTAACATGGAATACATGTAGAATGTATGTATATACATAGATAGAGGTGGAGTAGATCCATCACTCGCATGTATGAGAGCATCCTGCTTTCTCCATTCCTCATTCTTTGCCCCTGTCTTTTGTCTCTCCTTTCCTCATCGCCTTTGCTTTTTGTCTTTTGACTTTGCCACAAGTATCTAACTACGCCGAGTTTTATTTGTGATTGCTCACTTAATACTTAGCGACGTGCAACTTTTCTACACTCCTCACGACTCACGACCAAAAGCAAAAGCAAAAGCGAAAGACAAGACACAAGACAAGACAAGTGGCAAACTTAAGGCAAGTCTTTGTCGAGAGTCACAAGTTGGACTTAACAAAACGGAACACGGTCGGCTTTCGCTTTTTGGATTTGATTCTCTCGTAAAATGGAGGATGCCATCAAGTTGTTTTTCTTTGAAATTTCCTGGAAATTGAGTCATAAACTCAAGAATCTGGATACTATGTACATATTATGTAATTGTAGTTACTGCATCCACATTTTTGAATCCTCGGTTTCCAACTCTGGAATTTTATTTGGCAGACATCAAAAGGGATATTAAAAGGATGAGAGGGGTACATGAGACATGAGATTTTCAACTCGTAGCTGAAAATCTGATCCAACATTTATTAACCTACATTTTTTAGATATGTACCATTATCGCATGTACAATGTAAAGCGCATTAACTCGGGAAATTACAGTGCATTTGGTGTAATAAGTACGGAGTAGTATAAATGGAAACTTGTTTAACTCTCATTTTTATTACATGCATATGTATCATGTATTACTTATGTAAGTTTGATGTGGAACTGGAACCGGGTAACTATTACGAGTATATAAACTTGCAAAAATCTGGAAAACGGGAGAAATCCAAACTTTGAAGAGTCTTTTTCTCGTCCTTGTACTTTTCAAGAAAATTAAGGACCAAGTCAACTTTTTCTTCCGTAGAATTTCCACCTTTTCTCCTCCAAATCCCCCATCTTGTTACATTAACCAATTTTACCGTGCCTTATTTTTCGTCCTCCGAGACGCCAGACAAACTCTCCTCAAAAAAGTTGAAAGTACTATACATTGTACATATACGGAAAGAAAATTCTGCAAATTTTTCCCGTCCAAAATGCAGGTCAAGAATAAGGTAAAATCCGGATTTGTTCTATCTATAAATTGCCAAACCTCGACAGTGTCCATGTGCATATGTGAAAAAATGCAAAATTCATGAATTGCTTCATTCAGTTTGGGGTAGGGCCAAATCACTTGCCATTTCCTCTTGTCTTTTTGTCCTTGTCTTTGGGTTTGACCAAGAGGACGAATAACGAGTAAGGAAGAAGCGGCTCATAGAATGGACCAATCTTAATGTTCCATCTGTGCTTTATCTTCCATCTTTATCCTTTGTCTTCCCCTTTCTCTTTGTCGTTTGCACATGCCGTTAAATGCTAAAGATGTACATTATATGTATTATAATACTTGGATGCCGAAAAAATTAATACACATTACAAATGTGTATGTGTGTGTGTGCATATACAATGTCATGTGAAAATATTGCCTTGGGCAAAGCACTCCATTGACATAGATTGGTGCTTTGTAAATGTAAAAAAGTAAATACACATGTATTATGTATTATGTAGTACTAACTGTTTCTCTGGCACAGATATGTATTCTCCATACATAATGACATGATATAATATGGGATGATATGCATAATAAAATAGATTGCTTGCTCCTACTTCTTCTTCTTCTACTACTACTACTACTACTACTGATGCTCGTATTCACATAATTTCACAAGGGGTATTATTTTGCAAGATCCAAGGATGCTATTGTACTGTATGTTATACAAGATACTTGCTCTGATTCCAGTTAATGGCACACAAGATCTCGGGTATCAAGTAGTAGATGAAGATTCCCAAAGTGGCTCCGAGCTCTATGCACAAACTAACCGTAGAATAGAATAGAGGACTTACATGCAATATACACAAGGAAAATAGTTGGTAATGAGCAGTTGGATAAATTGGCGGAATTGTGCTGCACACATTACATTTGAAAAGGAGGAAGGACAAAAGAGGGAATGGAGATGAAAAAGAAACAAGAAAATGCACAGCCCGCCCCTGTGCATATACATTATACATATACATACATATTACGTTAGGTTGTACATACGTACTGATAGTTACATGCACAAGAGGCGCAATAACAATTTTGAGTGTGTGTCGCTTTCTCTCTCGTCTTAAATTAACCTTTTAGTGGACTGCCTGGGGAAATAGAGCAAAAGCTAGAATACAGAAGTCTACGTCATTCCCATGTACGATTCTCCCCTTTCCCTGTACATACATATTTGTACGTTGGACAAGGGACAAAGACGAAGACAAAGACAAAGACAAGTCAAGGCCGCCAAACCAACTTGGACGTGGACATATAATAAATATCTCCAGTTGCAGATTTTTATTTCATCTCATTCTTCGTCTTTGTCTTTGTTTTCTCCGTCCATTTCAGTTACTTGGGTCAGGTCATTTGGGAATCGTGCGGAGCAAATGGGAGATAAAAAATGTCTTGGAGCAAAATTGCGACAGCAGATTCAATTCAACGTAAAAATACAAATGTTTGTACATATGTGAGCACGTGAAAATGCAGAAAGATGAAAATGTCATTTTACCAAACAATATT
This sequence comes from Sminthurinus bimaculatus, assembly GCA_034698285.1. Taxonomy (NCBI): domain Eukaryota; kingdom Metazoa; phylum Arthropoda; class Collembola; order Symphypleona; family Katiannidae; genus Sminthurinus; species Sminthurinus bimaculatus. Next base: position 40,560 of record JAQIVE010000090.1, read on the forward strand.
CAATAGTATTAAATTTAGAGCAGCTGGACAAAATCTCGGCGTATGGAATGGACAATGGATAAATTATTCTTACAGTATTTTAAAGTTGGATGAAATTTGTCAAAACGTTATGAAATAATTATTTTGGAAGAATTGCACACTGTATGTAGTATGTACTGTCCGTTTTTTTCAAGTCCAAAGTGAAAGACGGGGATTAAATGTAAAATTATGCAGGCGTCACAATTTCCGACAGTTCTTTTTCTGCTACACTAGATATGAGATAAGAATGTACATAAGAATGAAGAATTGAATGCGTATGTATGTGCTGCAAAAATTGTTTCTGCTCCCGTCCTTCAGTTCAAATCTCAACATCAACAAAAAGGGAAAGCAGGGGAAGAAAGTGGAAAAGCGGGAAATATTTGTGCATTAGGATGAGGGTGAATAAAACGAGGGCATCGGGTCTGTGGGCCCTTCCTCCGGAGTAAATAAAATGTAAAAAGGAAGTATCTAAAGATTCTAAAGAACGATCTGTATACATGTATATATAAACGTAATGTATACGAGATGGAATGAATGTAGAATAAATAAAAATAAATTTGAAAGCCTAAAAAAAGAGCAGCATAAAGTTTCAATGAAGAGACTCAAGGCAAGGCAAAACAAGACAATGCACTGCGAAAACTAAAAAACTTGTTCACATAATGTATGTGTATAGTGATTGCGATAGGACTATAGTATAGAGCTGCATTTTGTACGTTTATCGTACATACATTTAGCTTGGGATATTACAAAAGATGTTTGTAAATAAGTATAAAGAAAAGAATAGAAGTATCTACAGATAACAAGAAGAAGGAGAGGAATGCGGTTGTATTTCCACTAAAATTTATTACATTTTATTAGGTTAAGTTGTCGACTAAAGAAAGCGGAGAGAGGGACAGAGAAAAGCAAGCAAAGAGAGATGAAGATGAACAAGAAACTCGTTGTTTTCACATGGATATCTTGTATAAATATCCATGTACATTGAACATTGTATGTACAATGTACAGATATCTACAGATGCGGCCTTCTTGGTTTTCCTCGAAGCCTTGTTTTGGAAAAAGCGGAGGAAAGGCGACAGTTTAAAAGTTTACCCAGTCCTCCACATTGAAAACAAGGAGCACTAGAACAACTTCATTTCCCTGCATATGTATCTACTTATAGCTATATGCACTTGTATTTGTATTTGTGTACTTGTCTTTGTATCAAGAAGTATATCGCTGTACTTACTTTACTGTATTGTGGGAGACAGAAAATCCTAGTAAATCTCTCTTCTCTTTCCCTTTCTATTTCTCTTAGACAAACAAGGGCCTTCTCAGAATACTTTCGTTTCGTTCTTTCCATAACTTTACATTGTACCCAGTTTCTTGTTCCCCATCCCCGCGTTTTCAACACTCAGATACTTCTCAATTCAACTCTTCCCAAGAATAAAGGGAATGGAGACCAGCGGAGTGTTGTATGTATAATATAAATATGTACAAATTGCAACTTACTATGTAGTTTGGCTTGAATTTTAGATCGATTCAGCTTCTATGCATGTATGTATATCTACCCTTTGTCATAAAAGTAATAATGATAATCGTGGTGGTTTTGCGTAATACGTCTCATAACTTATTTAAGCCCAAAGCCCTAAACTCTAATGATAAGTACATATTATTGTTTCTATTCATATTTTTTTCCATTTCTATTGATTACGCTAGGGCAAAGTCTCAAAACAAAACTCCAGCTCTGCAGTTTGCAAGGCAGAAGTACAGGAGGAAATACAATGCGAGAAAAGGATCATTAATCCGTTATGTCAATCAGCTTACTGCTTACTGTACATCGATATATTTCGTACATATGTTATGTAACCATGTTAACCATCTGCAATCATTTGGAATTTTCAGTGCACTCTTGCTCTTTATCTTCAACTACAACAATAAAATGGGTACAAATACATATGAATGATGATTCGGATTAGAGGTACAGCTCAAATAAACAGATTAATGTTAGTAGAGACATTTGCAAGATTTGAAAGGTCATTGGACAAAAATCTCTTCCAACAGCATACCAAATCTTTTGTTGATATTATGCAACTGTCCAAAATTCAAAATTTGCATGAAATCATAAAAGCGTGTACAGTGTACAGACGTCATTGCACTAGATTTTTAAGATTAAAGTAAATATTCGACAGACCAAAACATGAAGAATATTTGCGTTTTTCCCTTCTGTTTATTCGCCTCATTTTGTTTCGCAATTTATCGAGAGTATTATGTATTGTATATTGTGCATAGTGGGCGGATGTCAATGTTGATAAAATAGTCGGGAAACAAATGCAGAGAGAGGCAAATGACGGTGCTGTTGTTTTGAAAATAATGTAAAAGTGCACTTATCCCCTCTCGCCCACATGTGGACACACACAAGCTCTATAGAACTTGGCTTTACTTTAGCTGGAGCATACATAATACATATATACATATAGTTTTGCCCTTACTTTTTGTCTAGGTTTTATCCGAAACTCGGTCTATTTGTTTGTGGGATGACAAGTGAGGTTATGCCGTATACATACAGTATACACAGTAAACAATAAAAATCCATAATAAATGGAGCCTTCTCAAAAGCGCAGTGGGCTATCTCAATGCTGAATTTATTGTGCCCAACTTTTCCTACATATTCCTCCAAATCCCGACAGTCTCACATCACAAATACATCAAAAATCCAAGGAAAGGCTCCACCGTGGCTTTTATTTTGAGCCAACCGGCTCGGCTCAAAATGCGGGGAAAATAACTATATTTTTCCACTCCTTCTCTTTTTCTTCAAATATATAATGCTTTCTTTTTCTTATGGACTAAAGAAAGAGCAGAAAGAACTGCGGAAATGCACATAAAAAATGAAACCAAATTACCCCTTCATATGTATATACAGTGTACACTGTACACGGTACTCTGGTGCCCTGGCCATGATGGTAATGCTTATGCTAATGCTGTTTTTCCTCGGGATTCAAATTTTACAATACGTGCATACCTACACTCTATATATTTTTTTCATGGGGAAACGTCAACTGTGGAAACTTGTTGGGATTTTTTATAGATACAGCGTGCGCAGTTGCACTTGATTCCATGTATATATAATGTATATATTCACTATACTATGGAGAAGTAATGGGCAAGATTGCATGCAAATTATGAGAGGAGTAACTGTAATCAGTCTTTCTCATCTGGGTGCTTTGTGTGTATAGAATTCATAATTTTCTCTCTCTCTCTGTTTCTCTCTCATTTGCTTTCTGTGTTACGTTGAATAAAAGTCGTGACTCTTCAAAAGTCTTGACTCTTGACTTTCAAGGAAATGGTAAGCCAAAGGAAAATACACAAAACAAGGAGCTCCCATTCTCTTCATTATTATAAATAGTATTTATTCCTAGTCAAAGAGAAAGTGTATGATGTATTATTTATATGTATAAATAAAAGCCATTTCGCTCTAAATCTACAGTCTACTTATGTATTATGTATGTACTTGTTGTACAGTAGCAATAGTCAAGTTGTTTTAATGAAAAGAACAATTTTTATTCATGATGCGCCCTCGAGTTTTTCAATTAAGTAGCTTCCTTCCTTTTCTTCTCCTACTCGTTCAATTGAGCAGCTTTTTTTCAAGCCGGAAGACAAGGAGCTATGTATGTATGTATGTGTATGTACATGCAATGTACATAGTTGACCCCTTCTGCTCATTTCAATCGTATAATTATAACTATTGATTTTTGTTTTTCCATTTCCAACTCTTCTAATTGTAAAGTCAAGTTGAGTTAAGTCGAGTTGAATCGAGTCAAGTGGATCGAGTCATCTCATCCTGGGAAAGGAGAGATAAAACTGATAACTAGGTAATATGCACAGATAAAAGTTGTCAAGTGGCTCTTCATTTCCCCGGGATCCTGTTCCTTTCCCGGGATTTTTATGGTGCAAAATACTTATGACTTATATAAAAGCCCGGCTTTTGGATTTTGGAGCTGCTTTCTTTTTGTTGTCTGTTTCCCTGCAGTCAGTCTGATAATCAGCCTCATTAAAATCTTTGTTCGTTTATTTCTATTATACTTTCAACGTACATACATACATAAACAACAGTAGGATACATAGGTATACAATATACAAGAATTAAATTGTGATTCGTATTAATTTATGTATGCACAGATGAATTTAATGCCGCTTTATATTTATTTGCAGCTAGATTTGTTATGCATGGAAGTATATTGTATGTATGTGTATTATGTATAGTAGTAATTGGGTTCCACTTGCTCCAATTGTATCGATTTCCCTTCCGTTTTTCTCGAGTATTGTATTATAATAATTATAAGCTGCTTTAATCAACTATCAGCCATCATGTCAAACTACTGGAATGTCGAAGAAGCAGGGACGGTCCTGTGCTCATCAGGACGGGCGATTAAGTATTCAAAGAGAACATTGCTATTATTAAATGCCCATTCCCCCCGATTTCCTCCTTGAGATAAACTTGAGCATGGCAAATATGTGAACTGTACGCTGTACGTACTCCCGCTATACGTTATAGAATGTACATGTTCGTTAACTCTCTGTTCTGCAACAGAATTAACTGTCAGCTCCTCATTACATTGCGCTTTCTCTCACTTTCTCTCTCATTTTATTTAGATTCAACCTTTCTATCGTAATCGTAATGTCCAATATACAATATACAGTAAAGTACAATCGGATACAATATGAACTTGATTACGCTTTCTATTGCATTGCCTATCGATAAGGGAAATAATACGCACGATTAAGACATTATCCCACTAAATTACATTGCGGAGATTTTATATCATTAACTGTGGATGCTCCTCATTTTCCCCTTTATGTTGTAATGAAGTACCTCTTAATTATGCATTTTAATTAGATCACTTAGATTGAGGCTCTTATTTTCTATGCCAAATAGCTATATTGACGGGGTTTTTTCCTAGTTTTTTAGCTGATACACATATAGGCTAAAATAAGACCAGAGTTGAGTATGTAGATAGATAAAGTAAATTCTTTTCCCTTTGTATTTTTGGATAAAGTTTCGTGAAACTTGCGTAACGCGTGATATTTACACTAAGTACACTTCTCGTAGTAAAACAAAGCTTGAGGCTGAAAACTGTAAACTGATAGGTATACTTTTATACTCACCAAAAATAATTAAAAGCATCCATTCTTAAAGATAGTAAAGTCGGTATCTATAAGTGTACAGGAATTTACAAACATTTGAGCCTAAAAGGAAAAAATGTTGCATCAGTGACAAACAAAGAGGTAGCCAGCGGATAAAACCTTCAGTTAACGTTAACTCGTCATCTTCATGTCATCACATGTTCTTCTTGTATTTATAACCAACAACTGCATTTATTAGGTACGCAGTCAGTCACTTATATTTATGTTGAAACTGTCTTCATTTTAAACGGAAGAAGAAGGATACTCGAACTAAGTATGTGTATATTAATATTTATACTTAGTGTACTTTCTCAGGTACAACTCAAGGGTGAAATGACTATGATAGAAGTTTGAGTAAGTCAGCCCTCTACATTTTCCTGTACATACACATTACACATGGGCACACGCAAGACTTTAAAATATTAATAGGACCGCAAAACTATTTTGACTTTACATTTAATAATGCAAGATTCGCCTTTTCTTGAGTCGAGTTGAGTTGAGTTGAGTTGAGTGGGTTGAGTTGGTTGGTGATTGTGTGAGTGTGAGTGCTTTCCTCTGTCCCCCTATACAGTAAACACATGTGTACATTCTACGTCGACCCAACCTCCTTTTCACATTGTCCTCACGGTGAAAAGGCAAATAGAAAATTCCAACTAAATCCTCTAAGACAGAACCAAGGATTCGTATGTAAACATATTCGTACATCGTGCATATACATACATTTATGTGCCCATACAACGCACACCGTCACGTTATCCTATACCATACACATTACACATACATGCCTATAAAAATTACACATGTGTGTATAGTGTATAGTGTATATTGTATGTGGCTATGGAAAAGAAATTAAGCAAACTCGTCGGGTCTTAAGACTCAACTCGACGCAACTAAACTTGATTCTCGTTAACTCGAGTTTGAACTCGAGTCAAGTCACTCAATTCAATTCTACTCTTTTCCATGTACATACTAAATGTGTATCTATGTATGTATATACTGTATATTGTATGAATGTGCTTGAGTTTACTTGACTCGACTTTCACCGACAATGTGGGCCGGTCTTTCATTCCTCATTTCCAATAATCCGCCGTTATTTATTCATATTCTTCATTATCCATTAGCCACACCACAAATCATCGAGTGTATGTATAATGTATACTTATGGACTTATGTATGTGTAATGTGTACCTACATATATATATATATACTTTGGACACACAATTAAGGGACGTGTAATCAAGCAGGATGGTCCTACACTCGGCTTTAAATTTTAAGTTGACCACCCCATCCATAAATAGGAAATGAGGCATTCCTCTGGGTTCTTGTCCCGCCCGCTTACATTTTAAAACCATCATTATTATCATTACAATTTTGAGCTGAGAATGGGAAAACCATGACAAACACATTCACATTCTGAGACATTCTCAAGTTTGGTAGGCCAAAGGATAGCCGACAGGTTTAGTTTGTGCTTCTTTGCGTTTGTTGTTTGTTTACTCTATTGTTTATTGTATAATATATCTACTGACTACCCGTTTAAAATCCCAGTTCCCTTGTGAGTCCCATCTGTGAGTATTTGTGGGTTTTTGAGATTGTGAGAAAGAGGAGTACCTATACACCATACACGTTCATGGTCTCTTTCTTAAGTTTGTTTTATTGATGTTCCATGTTATACACATTTCAATTATTAAACGTCATCAATGTCAATTTTTTCCTTTCATCCTTCTGTGTACCTGCTTCATGTTTACAAGTTCTATACGAGCACAACTACATACATACTAGGTAAATCAATTTTTTCGTTTCTGTATAACATGAAATCGTGGAGTTCAATTAATTTTGAAAAAAAAAACCAACTACAAAATAAATAAAATGTTGACCATGCTGTAAAATGCACAATTGTCGTTTGGCCATGTCTCATGTTTCAACGATCACGGAGCCACAAAGTAAAAAGTTTAAAAATGAAAACTGGATTTTTCTTACCTTTGTAAAGTTCCAGTTGGATTTTTCCCCACGGTTGGAGTAAAAAATCAATGGATGTTTCCAGAAAAGTCGTCGATATTCAATAAATATATAATATATTTGTATATGTATATGTAAAAGGAAAATTCGCAACTGCAAATAATACAGCCACAAACAGACTTGCTTATTGCAATTGGATCCTATGTAACTATGTAATAGAATTTTAAATGGGAGTCTGACCCACTTTTTTCCAGTCACTGCACAGTGGATGTTGATGTCCGTAGATCACAACAATCTAACCTACATACATAAGAACATGCACACTTTTACTCAAAAAAACGAGACACATATTTTCCTGCTTCACACAGAGAATCCTCCCACATTGTCAGTTTGTGCAGCCGGGGAACGAACGACGAAGACGAGTCGAATTTTTTCTTCATCCCTTTCAGGGAAACGTTGAACTTGATTCCAAAAAATATAATATGTATGTATGTATGTATAAATAAATATGATGGGTGGCAACAACAATACTAATGTTGTATCATGTTGATATCAATTTTTAAATGCACCGTTCAATTCAAATAGCCTCCTTACATGTACACTGGAATCGAATACAAATAGGAATTCAAATTCAAATCCAAAACCCGAATCCAGTTCCAAATCTGAATTCGATGCAGAGATTTTTTTAGAGCCTCTGAATTTTTTCCGCGTCTTCCCTGTTATTGTTGTTGTTGTATGTCTACAATCTACACGAGGGCGTACTTGAGATTTTGCTGATGCAGGAGGACGATTGAGCCGGTGTGAATTTTAAAAAAATGAAGCACTTTATATGTTGATAACTTGACTCGGGTCCGGATGGAATACAAAAATTTAGGATGGAGATATCCGTTTCCTCCTTGAGAAAAGCTTCGACTGGCAATACTAATACTAATAGTAATAATAATAATTCCCTGGCTTATTTTCCTATATGTACACGGCGATATACAAAACCGTAGTGGAGATGTCCGGATGTCTGTTGAAAGTCTGACGACGTGGCTTTCTTCCCTTCTCCTGTATCGTATGGCGTATCGTATATCAACACACTATAGGTTGTTGGTGTTGTTGTGCTGTAGTTGCGGGGAATCTGAAACCGATATTCGGTTTTTTTTGTATTTGTGTTTATATTTGTATTTGTATTGGTATTGGTATGCGTGTGCCTTGACTGGCTGTATGTGGTGTGAAGGAGCAGTTTGAATAGACGATGGAGCAATCGGAGGATGTACTTAGTGACTTGTTTGTCTCTCGTTCCACGTACCCTCCTCCTCCTCGACTTACTCACTCACTCACACATATATGTACATACGGATAGAAAGAAAGTGCCCGCATTACCAGTTGCCAGTCAACTTCAACGGCAACAAAGTCAGGCTGTTGTATGTATGTAGTCAATGTCGATACGGATACGGATATGGAAACTTGTTCTTTCGTAACTAGTCAAGTCAAGTCAAGTCACTGACACCACCAACTTGAGCATCACCTTACTCTTTTGTTGCTGACGTGGCTTCCCTTTCTTTTGCACCCTTCTATGGGAGGGCTTTATATCATGTATGTTTAGATGTAGAAAAGTACAGTTACACACACCAAAACAGGGGAATAAAGATGATGCTTCCACATGAATTATTTACACAGGCTCCTCTCTTTATTCCTCGTGGAAGGAAAGTCGTGGAAAGCAGCCAGAGGATTGGAGGATGTAGCAAGGGAGGTGAACGTTTAGACTTGAACCAAGATGCAAACACGCTTCCCTTTTTTCGCTCCTAACCGTATGCATATGTATGTATGCATCAGTTGAGTATTGAGTATGTATGTCCTTAAAAAGTGTTCAATTTAAATTCCAGCACTAAATTCTGTAACTTTCGGCACGAGGAAATTTGAGTCGAATCGATTCCACTGTATCATGTATCAATATACGACTACGATTAGGCTGATCGGTCACAAGAGAAAGTGGCAAAAGGTGAATTGAATTGATTTTCGTCAAAAAAGATGCAAATTCCACTTGTTTATTTGACCTTGTTTCCTTGTTCAAATTTTAACGGAAAATACTGCGCACCTTTTCCAAATTACCGTACAAACGTTTTTGTTTTTGCTTGCAGAGGAAATCGGTGGAAATTGTGATGATTTGTATCGCGTTGCAGTTTTGGTTGACGCGGGAATATCAATCCAATTGTAGGGCGAATGTTCTGTTGATTGGGGATGTCTATGTACTTGGGCCTAGCTCAATTTCTGCATCAATATCAAATTCTCGGTTAATTTACCGCAACTTTCCCGTGTATCAAGCAGTAATTCATTTATCTGGTTTGTGGTTTGATGGCGGCTTCCAGTAGAGCACGAAGCATCGGAGGAATGAGTGAATGAATGAATGACGTTGGCACTTTTCCTTCACAGCTCGATCCAACCCAACATTCAACCCAAGGCTTTTCTATCCTATTATGTTATCTATATCTATGTATATACGAAGCCCTCGAGTCGAGTTGGTGGACAATGTCAACAAACAAGTTGCAGTTTCATAACTCCATCAAGTGGAAAAGTGGAGAGAAAGACAGAGAGGCGCCCATGAAATAGATGATGCGAGGGCAAAAACCAAGAATTCGAATTCGAATACAAACACCAACACGAACACGAATGTGAATTCAAATGGGAACACGAGTAAAGTGGGATGCAGAAAGTGAATCCTTAAACTGCGAAACTATGTGTGTACGATGTACGGGGATCCACATGAGCAGGAGACGCGGAATGAGACGATTATTTATTTAAACAGTCTCGCTGCCGTCGCTCCCATCCCATCCACATTGAAAATGGCTCAAGTCTCCCTCTCTTGTCTCTTGCTAATGATGGGATGTTGATGGGAGGACAAAGACAACAACAACGACCCAAAGGATGATGATTACACTACACAAAATTCACTAAACAACAAATTCAGATACAGATATGTACAACTTTACGCTGTACGTACAACATACACAGTACACAGATTTTGTTCAAACAATTAGTTGCGAGCCTTTCAGCAGGTTACCGTTCATGTTAACGTTAACGTTAATGTTAATTTTATAGTAACTCCGTTATCTGGGTTTGTGCTGATGTCTTTGTTGATGACGATGACGACAATAGTGATGACAACGAAACGACGACGACGACGTTTTCCTTTTGCTGTGTGTGTACAAACGAAAACGAAACTGGGCTGAAATTCTGGGAAAATAAATAAAGACTTTCAATCCCTCGAGATTTTCTCGCTCGTCCTCTTCGTCCTCGTCGGCAGAGACAAAAACAAGAGCCCGGCCACAAATTCAAACAGAAATATCTGTATAGACATGAACAAATAGAGATCCAATTGACGGGCGGAGGAGTTTATGAATAAATTAAAATTCAATCTAGATTGTCCAATTGTCTCTACTCTTTTGAATTAAGTTGAGCTACGAAACTAGAGCACGAGCACAGGGAAGAGAAATGAAGCAAGAATGGGTTTGATAGGGTAATTGTGATTGTAAATTTAATTTTGTTTATTTACAACTATTTATTTAACTTCAATATTGCAATTACATTGCCCTTTGTAAGTTATGTACTGTATTTGTATGTATCTCACGAGCTTACGCACACCAACTTGAGAAATTGGAGAAGTTAAAGGGGTTTCACTGTACTTCAATGTACTTTTTCTTGAACAGGGAATAAAAGTTGCACAAGGGTGAAAGTACGGAAGGAATCCTCCTTCACTGCACACTCCACTTTTTTCTTTTGCTCGGGTACTTTTACTGGAGAAAGTTTGGGATTCCTTTTTTCCTTTCGTTTCTGCTCGTGTAATTTTGCTGTGAATTTTTTCTCCAATGTGATTGTATGTATATGGTTGTATGTGTTGGATGTGTTGTGTGTACTCTGTTATAATTTGATAATATATGTCAGTATTTAAAAATTATAGGCTGTTTTATTACCATATGATTCGCTACATTAAACTTGTGAACAATTCCAATATTATATCTCGCAGGGACTGAGTGTTGTACAATGTACAATGTACAAGTACAGAGTTGAATATGTAGTACGAATAGTACAATATATTCTTGGTTTATATATTATATTATATTATACTGCTGTCTCACGCACTCACTCCACTTGGCTTTTCTTATGGAAATTCGAATACAAGTTGAAATTCAAATTCAAATTCGAATTTTAGCTCACACTTGAATTCTGCACGAGGAGCGTTTTTGCAGTTTCTGCATGGAAACGGAAAAAACTGCGGATATTTCCTTTCGAGTTGACTTGTCGACTTTATTTTGCTCAACTTGGCCTGACTTGACTCTTGCTTTGACTTTTTTTTGTTCTGCTTGCTTTTCTCTATTATTTTTTAAGAGCTTCTGTATGTATGTATGTACATATGTGCACGTAATATTTCCCGTCTTAATGTACGCCACCCATTACGTTTGTGATTATTACACTTTGAACAATGTTTATTTTTCCCGTATTCTTTAGTTTCCTTATTTTTTTCTCTAATGTATAAAGCTGCAGATTTTAATGCTGCAAATACTTTTATTATTACAATTTTTCCACTCTTATTTTTTCACAGCAGTGTGCACTTTATTTATTTATCTTGTTCTCGTTTTGCTCCCACGTTGGCTGCCTTAGAAACGGGAGGAAAATTAATTTTAATGGCTCTCTTAAGATTGCCGAACAAGGACCAGCTTGCAGAAAAATTGTTAGTGAAGAACCGTTTTCCTATTATCAGTTTTATTTTTCCTTTTTGCCTCTGCTTTTGTTGGAAAATTTTAATTTTTAGGATGGATTTTGCACTCAAGCAGTTTCCCGAATTTTCAAGAGGGAAAAATAACCAGTTTGATTTATGCTGGCGACTTAATTTTAAATTTAAATTTGAGTTGTATTTTATTTGTATTTGTATTTGGAGTTGGAGAACTTGTGTATTGTATGCATATACAAAGTCACGTTGAGATGATGATGATGATGCACAACTTAAAATGTAACAATTCTCATTTAAATCTGAGAGATATATCAAGACCTTGGCGATTTGTTTATTTAGTCCCGGGACTTGAATGCGACTGCAATGACAGATTCAGATTTGTTAGGGAAACACAACAACAACAACAACAATGAGAGGAAAATGGAGAAGAGCTGTTCAAATGTATTATTTGTATTTGTATATATATATGTATAATTTTTCAGTTGACTGCCTCCCCCAGTTCACTTATCCACTCTAAACACACTCTTGTTTTCTCTCTTGAGAGCAGGAGAGAGAGAGAGAATATGGGCAAGTTTTCACATTTAAACCAAGACGTAAACGTTGTCAAGTGAATTGAATGGAATTGAATTGAGTTGGACTGAACTCGGCTCAACTCAAGAGGATGAATACTATATAAATATGTAGATAAATGTACAATGTACAGATGATTTCCTCGTATGCAAATGATCGAGTCGACTCTCTTTATTGCAACAATTGTATTGTAGTCCAGTAGTCTCGAGATACCCGGGACTCCCTCCGACAGAGACTCAATGACCGAGTGAATTATGAAAATGAGGGAAATGACACAAGCTGTTGTGTTTCTCTGCGTTGCTCTGGCTGCTGTATAAACTATACACATACACGCCACACCACACCAGTCAGTTGCTCCTCCAACTCCACACTGACTGCCGGCAACTCTTTCTCCGTCTAAAAACCTAAACCTAAAGCTAAAGCGGGAGGGCGAACAAGCGAGCGAGCGAGCAAAGGGAGTTGGAACAGCGGGCAAACGGGAACCAGCTTATCGCATGGCATTCGGGTTTTTTCTACAGCTTACGCCTTTCAGTTCACAGTTGCCCGGTGTTCAAACAGCTTCACAGGTTTTGCCTTTGCTTCCCGTCCATTTCCATTATTTCAGTCCGTCTTCTTTTCTTCAGAAGTTATACGGTATACCATGCCGTGTATAATAATTCTATATATTAAAATAAAGTATATTGAAAAAAATCTGTGTACAAAAACCTGCTAAATTTCCGGCGTGATCTTTTCATATATTGTGGGCAAAAGATACGCAATCTTTATGAAAAATTTCGATTATTTGAAAGGCAAAATCTATCTCCTATTTTGCTAAAAATTGTTCAGGTTTGGATTTTTGGATTGTTGCGATTTGCTATGATCTAGTCTGAAATTCGATTTTGGGGCTCTTGATCAATCTCTTTAAATGTTTATGGAATTTTACTGTTCGAAAGGCTTCTATGATGATTTGATTGCAATTTTACAAATTATTATGGCAAAAACTGCTTTTATCTTCTCATTCTGCGAAACCGCCTTAACAAAGTCACCTTATGAAAGTCATTTGAATAGGCGTTTATGGATACATACACCATATGCATATATCAGATACGCACGAAGGTCGGAGTTGCCAAGATATACTGTGCAAACCTCTGACTGGGCACTATTATTGGACACTGTATATAATAATATACACGAGCCATTCATATCTTACCCGGGCGTATGAAACGGATGTGTGTACACTCTACCTTGTACAATACAATGCAACTTTCTACACACATTTATTCAATGTATTCATGTATTTTGGCTGGAGTTGGCTGAGAATTCAGTCGCTGGCTCTGATTTTGGATAACATTGCATGGAATAGTTTAGAATGAAATTCCACACACACACATTTACACAAACCCACTACACACTACACACCTACCTCCTTATATACACAATATTCAGCTCAAAGAGTTTTCATCATATAACACTTCGTACTCGGTTCCGGTTGTCAAAGGCCAGCGTCAATACATCCAGATCTCGAACCAAAACCAGAACCAAAAACAGAAACCAAAGCCAGTTCAACTATACTTATACAACTGGTACAGTTATACCGATATTTTCCATTCCCTCTCACGTTCGCCCGTGTGTAACTATTGTGTAGCGTAATGTACATAATACAATACAAAGTAAAGACATGTACGGATAGGTAAACAACTCAAGTGGGCATGTGTATGGATGTATGCATACAGATTACAGATACATATGCACATTCATCCATCACACACGTAAACTTCAAGTTATTCTCAGATACTCTTCTTTTACTTCTTCCACATACATACTTTGTCTCGTTGAAGTAAAAGAAAAAGCAGTCTTGACTTGTCTCCTTCTCCAAAAAAGTAAATGTGAAAGGGAATGCAGGATTATTTTTATTCTGTACACTATACACATATTAAGGAAAACAGCGAGCCACGTGCGGCTAAAAAATATCCAACTATATGTAGAATTGACATATTGAAGGCATTTCCTTTATCGGTAGTATATTCTGATAAAGAAATCCTCCCTTTACTTCTAAATTTTTACATACATGTACAAATTTCTTTTGAAGAATTTTGCAAGGCTGAAATGTACGAAGACGGTGATGGTACGATGCGGTGCATCAATCAATTTTCCGATTTTGGTGCTTCTGTCTGTCAGCGTCTGTCTGTGTTGTGTGTGAAATGTTGACGCCTCTGTTTTACACTCTTCTTATCCTTATTATTACCATATGTATGTGTTTGTATAATGTATGTATGCATGGATGTATGTATAGGTATTTGAGTATTTTCGCCGTCACGTACCGCATGAATTTACTGCTAAAACTTTTGTCTAGGCAAGTGCAGCTGCATTCTTTATCGTGTGTATACATACAGTTTAGAGTTTAGAGTAACAGGCTATAAACTTTACATGGGGGAATGGAAAATGAGGCTGAGAGCTTGAAAACAATTTTGAAATTTGAGGTTTGTGATCGAATCCTGTGTGGTGGCTCTTGATTCGATTTGGTATGCAGACGATGGGCTTAGTGCACCGTTTTATTTGATTCGGATTTATTGAGGATGTGTGTATACATGTACAATGTACATGGTTGTAGGTGGTTGGTTCATTTTGTATGCTGGATGCGTAGGCTTTGAATATATTTTTGATTTTGCATCTGTTTTGTTGTCGGATGCGGGTTGAACATTGAACGCTGAACATTGAACGCCTCGTGGAATATATAGCAGAAAAGGATGGAGGAGAAAAGGTGTGGGTAAAATTATCAAAGGCAGTATCAGTCATGTGGAATTTAGAATGATGGGGAAATTTTTTCCACGGCACGATTTCATTTTTAGCACGGATAGCGTGGTCATTAGGAGTCGGATTGGGAAATTCGACATGACAATGAGCTGGGATGAAACGTACAAGGAAGAATTCAAAAGCAAACCCAAAACCAAAACCAAGCGTAACATACAAGTGTATGGATTTGAAGGGAAGTGAAAGCTGCGGACTAAAATAGAAATAAGGGCCCTATCTGCTATCTTTCGAAAGATGTAAGATATTTGACAGGTGCATAAGTCAGGCAGGGAAAGGATGAGAAAAGGTTGGGAGGTAAACGGGTTAGGCGGGCAAAGTAGAGTGATAATGTTTTAAACTAGGTTAAACTTTCTCTTGTCATTCTTACAGCATGTAGAAAGGATTTTTCAACTATTTAGGAGGGAAAGGAAGAATCTTTCCATTTTAAGAATTCTTAAATTTCCTCCAGTCAACTTGACTAAAAATTCTGGAATGAAATCAGCTGCTTTTCTGCCTCTTCTTCTGTGCTACAATACAGTGTACAGTATTTTTAGGCCACCGTTATTCTCTATGATTATTTAGGTTCAAGGCAAAACCTAGTCTATGGAAATAAAGCATAGTAAGGCTCAACATGGAAAAGTTTCCAGTGGAATCAAATCAAATCATCTCAAATGAGACGTATGCGTATGGGACTGACAAGGAGAGGGTCAAAAATGGCTGCTGACTTTTGGCACCAGTTTGTATTATGCTTTGCCGAAAAAACTCCAATTTTTGTTGATGGACACTCTTCAAAAGTAAATTTAATGTTAGGGATTTAAAATTTTCAATGGTTCAAAAATTCAAATCAGGTTGACCCCCAAAAACGAAATTATAACGCCAACTCGGAATGCACTTACGGATTAGTACCAGACTCTCCTTGTGAGTGTATTAACGGGAATCTTGCGAGTTGCGAACATTTTTCCCCTCTTCTCCTTGTCAGAGTTCTTGTTGACGAAGATGTCGTCTGCTTCTCTTCCGTTTTTACTCCCGGTTTCACCTCCTGCTCTTGTACGATGTGTCTTTTGTATAGCTGAGCGACAAATTTGAGATAATCTTATTTACGCCTCACTTTCTAATCCCGACGGCTCAAATACCTTTTGACCTTTGTTTCAATACATATATGTACTGGTGCTGCGTATTTTACGCTTCTTCTGTCTGACGCACGAAATATGTGAAATCATGTAGAAAACAGGGCTGCTTTCTACATGATAATTTTATTTCCCTCCCTTTTTGTC
>JAQIVE010000091.1:0-56662 GCA_034698285.1 Sminthurinus bimaculatus
TGTTGGGAGTTGTATCTAGTTAGGTAGACTTGACATAATATAATTGTATTATATTATATTATGTCAAGCCTTGTAATTTAAGTAGTAGTAGAATAATATATTATTATTCTACTTCTTTTGTTTGTGTGTGTGTATGTGGAGTCATCTAGAGGAGGTATTATCGCTTCTCCTCTAGTCGACCTTGGGTTTTTGGTGCGGAACTTGAATCATTCCGCAGATCAGATTTTTGAGTCAGACGGACTGGTCGCAAAGATTTTTGTCTGACTTTTTACTTTTTCCTTCGAGTGGAGGAAAAAGTATTTTCCTTCATTATTTATTACAATTAAGTGTAATAAAAATATTGTGATCGCAGATCACAAGTGTGACATTAAAACTGTGCATTGTGTTACTTTTATTTAATCTAAAAATAGTGCATTTTAGAGAGGCAAAAGGATAGAAAGATAGAGATAGAATAGGGCAAAATACAGCATCGAGTTATCTACATTCATGGAACATTAACACATATGCTATACTACATGTTACATGTATTGTTTCATTTCGTCTATATCGTCTATCATCAGCGTGTATGATGATTATTATTGCCATTAGTTTTTTATCTGAAGATGGGTGAAATGTCTGAGCTTAAGTGGAAGCGGCAGATAGGAATAATGTGTGCGAAAATTGTATGTATAATATAAAGCTCGAATTTGAGGTTGGCCCATAATGATAACGATTAGTTCATGGTGACTGGCTCTCTTTTTTCCTTCTTATACATATATGTATACATATTCTTCCTAAAATTGTATACACATAATATGCACTAATACAGATATATTTCGTCTTCATTTACCATCGTGTGCTTGACTTCACTCGAGAAGGAAGCTTAATACTAAAATACTAATGTAAATTGGAATATGTATGTAAGAAGAATCAGAATGAGAAAAGTAGATGCAATCGGACCAGGGTAAATTGAGTAATTACTCATTACTCATTATGCTCTTTTCATATAAAAATATTGTACAAATTCACGTGTTACTCTTCTACAGTTATATCATCTCACTCTAATGAATGCTCACGTACGCAATATCAATGTATGTAACTATAATATGTTTGTATGTATACGCATAATGTAGACATAACATGAAAGATTATCGTAATTAAATCAAGTCGTGTCGTTTTCCCCTCTGCTTTTTTCTTTCATTAAGTGTATAAATCTACATATACGTATGTTTGAATATTATATAGACAGGTATTAGTAATTTGTTGACGTCTCTCTTACTGTCACTTGTTTGAACTATCAGTATACATAATACTTTCCCTGATTATTAAATGAGCGATTGATTTTGGGCATTTCTCTGCTGTGTCACCCTGCAAGCATCCAACAACTTTCCCTATTAGCCATTTCAGCATTCTTCCGTAAAAATAGGTACATATATTCATGTACAACAATCAACTTGTTATCGGGTATATGAAATTACTCGGAATAGCGCAGCAAATTGATTAAGCATACAGGCAAGAACATTCATATCTCTGTAATTAGACAAATAACCATAGGTTTGAGTTGAGCATTGATAAGATATGTATTCCGATTGCCAAATTTGACATGCAAATTAGATAGACAACCTTGCTCAAAAGTTTAATGCTTGACGAAGACACATGTAAGTATTAGACAGGAAGAAAAAGTACGCGTGTTTAAAAGCTGATCGTACCACTTGTACAGGGAGATTGTATCTGTACGTATGTAGTATGTAAGTAAGTATGTAGGTATAAAAGTTATATCAGTACTACAGGAAAATTGTGGGCAAAACCGTATTTTATATACAGCCTTTTGATAACTCTGCGACGCAAAATTGTCAAGCATACACGTGCATTAATAAACCAAAACCCTTTGAGTTAATTAATACTCTCCTGAGCAAAAATCGGTCCTTTGTTCATAACTTTCCGCTTACACCGTAAAGAGATTTTGCTGAAACTAGGTATACTGAGTATGCTTCCTTTTGTTCTAAGGTTTTAAGGCTTTTTTGTGCAATAAGTGAAGAATTTTTAAAGGAGATCAAAATCGGGATCACAAAAAAAGCCGTCCATAATTATCGCGTCGCCTTTGTTTTGTGAGTTAATCAAAGGCGGTGACAGCGGCGGGTTTCTGGTTTGATGATTGTCTTGTGTGAACCGAATTTTGAAAAGATTTTCAATTTTCAACTTGAATCCGTGGTCTTTGCATCTTTTTAATAAATTCCACAAGATTAGATAGAAAAGGTCGATGGATTTCATTTTTCATCTTTCACAACTATACAACTTGTTTCCCTCGTACATACTCAATTTAAAATTTAATCTACCGTTTACAGTTAGACCACAAAAGTGGAGGAGGCACTGATAGTGCGTTTTGAATAATAATAATATTATACGAAAAAAAGATGAAAAAATACATATGTATGTATTAGATAAACATATCTTGAATCTGGGATAAACGAATGTCCACTCTCAAGAGACTGCAGACTGGAACATGTCAAATGCAGTCCTTTCCTTGTTGTATGTACTGTACATATTGTAAAATACAAACAGTATAATATGCATATATGAGATAAGGCTAGTATTTTGTTCGTGTTTATGTATGGATGGAGGGACAGCAAATTGTTAAGGAGGAAGAGATGGGGACAACCACTGATAATAGTATATGTATGTTGAAGAAGAGGTACTTGTGGTCAGAGGTTAAAAGGGAAGAGGAAGAGGGAGATTGTCGATAGTAGATAGTATCAAAAAGTTGAAGATAAGCCACACACACCAACTTTAAGTCATATAACTCAACTCTTTTACTATCCATGTGTGGCTGTCTGTGTGTCGAAATATGAATAGAGACACCATAGAGCATACATAATACATAGTATGTGCTCTATATGCTCAATGCTCATCGAAGGTACTCATGGAAGGCAGACAAGGCCCACCATGCAGTATTTTCATTATGCCACGCGTCTTTTGCATATGTATTATGTATGGATACGCTTTTTTTGTGTGTAAAGAGTGAAGATTTTTCTTTTCACTACTGATTGTGAGAGTCATATTTATTTACGTAAGTACATTGAAAATTTCTATGTACAAATGTGGTGAATCCCTGTGATTTACATGAAATTATTCATATTTTTTACGAATTTTGAAAAAAAAAGCTTTTTCTGACCTGGCTGATGAACCTTTAAAACGGATGAGATCTTTTGAAAAGTTCAACCAAATCTCGGCTGCTTTAATGAGGAAAAGCGGCAAGTAGAAACTAACAGCTCGAATGCCTGGCCACAGCAAAGGTTTTTTTCTCAGAAATGTAATACAAAAAAGATTTCAAAAACAACTTTTTTCCAAAAGACTCTTAATTCATAATTTTGGATCTTAATTGACCAATTATTCAAAACAAATATGTAAAAAAATTGAATGAAGAATCCCTCATTTTGTTGGTTATATTTGGAGCTAATATATAAAGAAAGCAAAGGTATTTTACAGAAATCGTAGAAACTCCTACTCTGGCCTGTGGGAAAATAAAAAGGAAACTTGTAAAAATGGTACATACTGACTAAAAACCCATCTGAGTATTTGACATTTAATCATATGGTGAAAGGACACGAAAAGAGCAGAGTAAACTAAACCCATAATTGATTGTTAGTTATCTATGTATGTATTATGTATGATGTACACGGAGGGAAAGAAAGGAAAGAAACGAGGAAAAACTTGAGCTTGAAGTTGGAGTCGGAAGTCATCGAAATATTTTATTTTAATTGACAGGGAAAAGGATGAAAATTTGAAAGATAATTATCATCAGATATGTGTACAGTGCACATACACATACATATGTACACAACTGATATGATATATGTATGAATATGAGCATAAAAGATTTGCTTGTGTTCATTGCACTGTGGAAGTGAAAGGAGAGGACAATAAGCCTTTTGTATTCATATTCAGCTCAAGTCGTCTCATCATCCGTACACCGTACACTGTACACTATCACTATCACTTGGTATTGTTTCTTGTTGTTTTGCTGGAGTAGCATGGAAGAAGTTTTCATCCTCCGTATTGTCATCGCTTGTGACAATAATACGTACATACTGTATATAGGTAGATGACTGCCTACCGTCATAAGCTAAGAGCCAACAAAATAGAATCAGTATTATATACTACCGATCCTGGCCCTTTCTTAACTCTTTTTTTTTCTCCAGATTTCCCCTCTATTTCATCTTTTATTCGACTGTACATGCAGTGTCTATGTTTTCTACTCTCTTGTTTTTCCTTGCTTAGGATTATTATTGTATTGTTGATGTTGAAGAAGATGATCATATTCTGGTCTATCTCCTGATTGTGAGCATAATGATGAAGTACATACATAGTGTCGTCGTCGAATACTGTTGTGTTTGTTTTCCTGTTGTTCGCTTGTCGTCATTTCGTTTTTTCCCTAAAGGTCATCCACATGTTATATCGTACACAGCTATGGAAAAATACATATAATAATACGCTTACTTTTCTTATGTTTACTTATTGTGTTAGTTAAAAAAGGACAAAGAGGCTGGAAAAGATAAACCTGTTGTTATACATTTCATGACACATCGGCTATGGGTTTTTTCTGTGTATGTACGTACACATTTCCACTCGACTGTGTGTTCTATGTATGTACATTGTATATATTCAAATTCAACAGTCCGTAGTCCGTATCTATAGACTTTTTTGACTAGGAGCACATTTCCCGTGATTGATTATGAGGACGGCCAGGGCAGCTTGGGAATTAGGAAGGAACTTGCTCCCAGCTCCAACAATACTATATTGTATGTATGTATTATGTATAATGCATGCCTACATCAATGTACATTTGTCCAATGCTCACTGTGCTCTGTCCCTTTTAGTTTTGGTTTCACTTTTACGTTTTTTTAGATATCTATGAAACTCATCGACAGAAGGTAGCGAGAGCGAAAGCAAGGAGAAGTCAGCTCAGTCACTATCAGATTTTTGTTTTTCCATTTGTTTTTGGTATAGACAACCCTTTCATGTGTGTACATAAAATGTATAATGTAATTATAAAGTGTCTCCTCGTACTAAACAATAAAGAGCTAAAAGTGTGATATGCATATAAACATATTTATACTATTTTGACTCGTAAGAACAAAGCCGAGTGTAAAGTGTAAAGAAACGTAAAGAGACGTAAAGAAAGCAACAGTGCGTGAGAAACCCTGGAAATATATTCAAATGTCGGCAAATTTCTAAGGGAAATTCGCCAAGACGAATATAAATGAGAAAAAAATTGCATGGAATATGCAAATGCACTAAAATTACCCCCTTGTATGTTGTGTAATCCGCGCAAAGGCTGACCGACAGACTCCATGCTGCTCCCATACATGGATTGCTTTTATGACGAAAATAAGGTTGTGTGGCATTTTGTCTCAAAAAATAGAGAAACTTGCTAGTCGGACTCTTTTTTCTCTATCTTGGACTTGGTAGCTCGAATTTAGAATTTATGTACCCTGCGTTCCAAACGTGTAATTAAAATACTCGAATCGTTCCCAATTAACAACAAATTCTTTAAACTTGGAAACTATTTAATTCGTTAACCTTTAATTTAGTATTTAAGTACCTAGGTATAAGAGCATCTACGATTATACATCGCTATCGCGTTGAGCAATCTTATTCCAGTGAATATCAACTGTAGATAAAAATGACACGGTAGATTTCTCAGATGTTGAGGAGGACAAAATAACTGTATGTATAGTATGTATGTAGGTGCAGGAATTCTTTTCTTCGACAGCAAAAGGGTTCCAGGATCCATGAAAGAGGAAGACAGAAATCAGCCGTTGGAGGTTGTAAAAACAAAAACATGAAGTGTCTTTTCATTGTTCACCAGCAGTGGATAGATATACAATACCCATATACAGTATCAGTATATACATTATACATACATAAAAAGTGACATTTTCTTGGATCACCTAACAACCGTATAATATATTGAGAGTCTCTGTGTCCGTATCTGAGTATCCCTATTCCGTATGCTATCTGTGGTACATTTATGCGTTGTACCTAGAAATCTATCTACGTAACCAGTTATGTACGTAGTACGTAACTATCAGTACATTGGTCATTGGTTTTGGTTTTTACGTTGTTTGGTTACTTTTTTAATGAAAGTCCTCTGATATCCGTCCCAGAAGAAATGTATAAAAATTAGGAGGGATGGTGAGAAAACCATAGGTAAAAGGAAAGAAAGACGAGAAAAAGTGTTCCCTCTCCGCCACATCAACATCAACATCACTACTTACATAGTAATGAACCAAGTACATATCAGGGTACATATCTGTAGTAAATAAGGAAAAGCAAGAGGTGCATATCACCATTACATATGTTAAGATAAGCATACAGAGTTGCTGACGATATACATGTGTGTATTATATGTATCTACACCCTTCAATTAGCATAATATATCTACACTCTCCACACACCGGAGAAAGGGATGAATTTTATTATGTATCCCATATCATAAAGAAGGTGGTGTAGTGATGGTGTTCTTTATGCAAGAAAAAAAGGCATGGACCATGTTGATTGTTGATGCTCTGTGTTATTCCCGTATCTTTGTGATTCAGGTTAAAGTTTGAATAATACAACATTATTATAGCATCAGGAAACAAGGGAGTAAATAAGTAGGTATACACTGAAGAAAAGTATACAATAGTGGGATTTGGATGTACCCTCAAATTAGAATACCAATTCATCTAGACAAAGGGACAGCTATGACATATATACCTACATATATTTTACAATACAGGGCATTTTGAAAAGGAAAGTAATGATGTCACATCTTGTGTCTTGACTTGTGTGTGTTTATATAGGAGGGCGACAATTTTTCGTTCATCTTGCTCTTGTCCTTGTCGTGAACTCGTTCTTCGTCTCATTCTCGTTGGATTTTTGGGCTGCCTCGTTTTCTCCAACCCTCGTTCAAGTATCAAGTACATTCTGCATTGGGGTGGTCAAAACTGAAGAAAAAAAGAACAGAGTCAATTCCTATAAAGACTTTGGATGTGCATCCATATCCATAGCAATAAACTCTTGGACTTGAGAATTGAGAGGAGGACTTTTTTATTCGATTTTGAAATCTCAGGTGAACCCTTTTATTTCAACCTTCCCTGCATCCATCCATACATCTTGAAAAAAAACCACACATCCAAGTCTAAATAAATCAGAATTTTAGCATTGTTGTATGTATGTGTACAAAATGTACTAACATTTAAAGACTTTAGTATTTAAATCTTAATAAAATTGTTAAATAGACTGTGTAAGAAAATTTAATGTCTGGATTTAATTGTTGTATTTTACATTTACTGCACAATCTAAAATAAAGCCACAAGGCATAAAGACCATCAAATTTAACGCTCACCTTATTCACGTCCATACGCATCATCCTCATGAAAACTTTGGTTTGGTTTGTTGGATGGGACATTAATGTGAATGTTAATTGCTTTTGTTTTGCCATCTATCCCTTTGTATGTATACATAATACATATCTGTATCTGTATTGGAGTTCAATTGGGCTGGAGAGAGATAACTGGAAATGTTTTATTTTTATTGACTATGAAGGACCAAGTAAGTAGCCAAATGTGCGTTTCATATCACTGTACTATGGTATTATCTATGTACATGGTGGGTGTAGTTCATTCCTTCAATGGCCCATTCTCTCTCCTCTCTTTCTTTTTTTCTTCAAGTACCTGTGAAAAGTGTGATCTTGTTTTCTTTTATTTTCTCGTCTTCATCTCTGTCTGCTTCGTGTGCAAGAGAACAACTTGGTAACCAAATACATATACATATTATATATAAGTAAATAAGTACACATATGTATGCACATGTCATATCATATCACTTGCTTTCTCCTTTATTTGAGGACAATAAAAAGAAACAAAGTACTTGTTTGTGGGCGATTATAATATATTTATTCACATTATTCCTTCTTTTGAGTCTGAAGAGAGAGAGAGAAAACGGATAATAAAATACATTAAGAATTAAGAGTACATCTCTCATCCCATTAACTTCCGAGACACTGTGTGATTCCTTGTATTCCTTTCTTTCTTTCTTATTCATCTTTCTTCTCAGACTCTCGTCTGATGCATTGCAAAGAGCAACAAACAAGGAACAAGTTGAACTTGAGAGATATCAATATCACTATATTATCACTATGTACATGACTCTTTGATTGTCCAATCCCTTGAACCATGAGCATGAAACCAAATTGACGATAACATATAGTCAAATAAGTGGCAGAGCTAACGACCACTCAATACGTATTAAGTACATACGGCACGATACGTTTAGAAATCATACATGCAATACAAAGAGATTCTTCATTCATTGTGAATCCGAATTGAAATCCAAATTCAAATAAACAAAACGCACAACATATTAATTATTGTTGTAGTCAAAATCAACATTAAAATCTACATGCGTCTATGTATAAGATATGATATGATAAAAATAAAACACGCGATGAGCAACCTCAACATCAACAAACAACAACAAACACGTTTTTCCTTTGCTTTGCTTATACTATTGTATATGTTCGTATAGTGTGTGTATGTAATTTCCCTTGTTTTTATTATATACGCGTACGTGTTGCAGACAGCATCTGATCAGACACTTTGCGTTTTAAATTTGTTTTGTATCATCATCAAGAACAAATTGAAGCTGAGCCATTTATGACAAATTTAAGAACTGTTCATTCATAGGTCAAATTATAATCAATTATTATATATGTACATATTGATAATTCTTTGACTTGTAAACCTTTCATGCCGTTCGCATTTTTAATCAAATGGTCTTCATATGTATATAATATATTTAGAAAAGCGGTTGGCCTACATATTTTCTCCTGGACTTGTTTTCTATTTTTATCTGTGTACTTTTACACATGTTTATATACATATGTAATATGTACGCTGTTCTATTCCTCGTTTTGTTTCTGCATTAGTTCACAGTTTCTCGGCTCGATTTCGATTTCGTATGAGGAAGAGTGTAGATATTACCTGCATATTACAAAATAGTTATAAAGTATTAAAAAATGAAGGAACGGGGTAAAGGAAACTGAAGGAAATAAGGAGGAGGAGGAGATTTTGAGAACCCTGTAATTTTATATTTATTGTATAAAAGTCTGCCCAAACTTTGTACGCTCCTCTGTGATGAAGCTCAAGCTTCTCCTTGATCGTTTTCATTTTCTCCGAGTCCTGGTCCTGGGCAGTGTAACGTTTTATAAATGAGAAACAAAGAGGTGGAAATGTGCCATTGGGAAGAGGCGGAAGAATAGGAAAACAAAATATAGAATATGTATGTACATACTTAGAGAGTATACATATGCCTAATACAATAGAATCCAAAAGTACCTACAAAACATCAATAACGTATTCAATCTGAATGTGTAATACAATAATATCAACTTCTTTCTACACTCTAAACAACTTGGTGAAACAACACGATTAGAAACTGGTAATACTATTTAACTTTTCTAAAGTTAGAATCTACACAGAGTATAACGAGCTTAAGCTCTCGGTTACCGTATGAAACAATAAAATCACCAGAATTTTTGGAGTGTAGTGTTTATACATACTATCTATCGACAATATTATACTGTATGATCACTGGACTCTGTACTCTGTACACAATGTATGTTTATATTGTATTGTATACAAATAAATCTATTGAAGGTATCTTTTCGGTGGTTTAGGTGTTCAGGATAAGATGAGAGTCAAACACTGGTACTTATTCACTCACTTTTCTTAATACTTATTTATATACTTACAAATACGCTAACAAGCTAACGATAAGAAAAGTACACAGCGAGCTCTTCAACGAGCTTATGTATGCATGTATATGTACATGTACACATACATATAAGAATTAAGTGTGTATTATGGAGCGAAAGAAAACCCATGGAGAAAGAAAAGGTTGAAAAAATGTTTACATACATACATTCACGCTTTCGATAGAGAGATGATTCTTGAAGAGCAACAAGCTCCTCGGTAACTTCTTGCCTGGTTTTTACACAATGGACTGTGTAGTTCCAAGATCTCTGCTCCAGTAATACAGGTAATTATTTTTTCAACCCTTTACACTCTCGTCTCGATCCAAAAGAACGAACCAACGAATGGAGGGTGAATCCAGAGATCGAATCAAAGATATGTACATATACATATGCATATAGATATAAAACCTATACGTACTCTATATGTATAATACGATACCAGTTTTTTAATATTAATAGCGATAATATTATTACGGATAGCTTCATAAAGAGGTGTAATGTCAATAAATAAATTCAGATTGTACGACTCATATATATTGTGAGTATATATTGTCGTTGCAAAACGTGGACATTGGACATCCAATAGAAAGCATAAGCTATGATTTTCACAATATTGTTTAATTATGAACCATCCATTTTAATACTTTTTGATAAAACTGTTGTCCAATATTTATCAGCTGGAACCTAAAACCGGTGTACTTAAATATCTCAATTATAATAAGCTTAAGCAAATTGCTGTTGATTCTTCAGATCTGCACAGTCTCTTATTCTTGATAGTTAAATCCAAGATTTTACAGCGGATCTTTTATTAAGTGTCAGTTTGTTTGGCAATGTGTCTAATGTCTATTCCTATATGCGTATACTGTTGCATGCTGTACATACATAGTTAAATGGTTGGAACATTAACATGACCATCAGGATGAAAAAGGTTCAGAGTCAGCAGTCAGCAGTGAGCGGACCTATACAGTGAGGCTTTCAATTGAGGAATTAAGTTGAATCGACGTTCACTTTTCCCTCTTGTTATGGACCAACGTAATATTGATATTAAACAAAGTAATAGCTGTGCTTTGAGTACCTATGAGAATCTAGAGAAAGAGGAAGAGAGAGAGAGAATTGGTATGTTTGTGTTTGGTGGTTAGGGAACAAGTCTTTATCTTGTGAAGAGTGTTTGTGTGGTTTTTGATTTGCTTTGGGTCCTTTTACTGGTTCCAACAATGAGGTTTAGTCGAGGATTCAAGAGGGTAGTAAAGATAATTGTGATAGCGGCTCTTACCGGAATTTTTATGACACACGAATTGGTCTTATAATTGCTCCTCTCTTTCTCTCTCCTTGTTTCCTTCTCCTTTACAGATAGTGTATGTGTATAGTGTATATACCTTCAATTTATCCTCCCGGCTTTTTTACTTCCTTTCTCTCTCCCTTCTAAACTATCCAATATATCGTATTATAATATGTAGGTATCTTCTTCTTCTACTACTTGTAGGTACTTACGTCTTGTTATCCTTTTTAAGAACTAAACCTGATAAAACACATCGGTATACTATATAATGTATCGTACTGATATAATATACTCATGTTCAAGTATCAAGTAAAAAGTGAAATTGAGAATCAAGCGCGTGTAATCTCTGTTAATTTTGTGTATAAAATGTATGCACACATGATAAAACTCGGGAAGAACATGTCGACATCAAAATTGACTTGATGAACTTGAAGAGAGTTGCGAGGAAAATAATTCTTAAAGAAGAAGAAGAATGGACGGCGAAGGAAGAAAAAAAGAACCCCTTGAAGATGTTTCAATAAGCTTTTATTTGACAAAAACTGGATTTATTTCCCAACTAATATCTACACAAATGAAAGTTTACTTTGATATGATCACTTGCAATTCCAGCCATGCTACAAAAGCTCACGTGTATAACAAATAACAATAACAATATTAATAATAAGTCACAAGATGAAATCTCAATGGAGATCTCAGCTCAGTCGGTCAGTCAGCTACAGCTTTCAAGATTCAGCATTCACATGCATACATATATTTTCCAACAAAAGCTAAAGAAGACATAAGAAAAATTACCTCGTATGCTGTCATTTATAATACACCACTTGTTCAGCGCGTATTGCAGGAGGAAATGAGGGGATAGTGACGGCTCCGAAAGGAAAAGTGTGGTGAAACAGCATTTAAATGTAAATTGATCGTATAGACAGGAAAAGTCCTAGTTTTAGTTTACCGGCAATGATGAGATGAAAACGGGGACTAGAAAAATGAAAGAGACTAAAACTAAAACAGACTACGCATGCAAAGACTGGAGTAATACGTTGAGTTATGAGAATGTTGCAGGTTGCAGGTGAGCGATTAAATCAGATCAAATCTTTTGCTGCTGCAAACTATTTTGTGAAAGAAAATAGCAGAGTTTATTCTTTATATTATATGTACATACATCATACATACAATAGGATGGAAAAATACAACTAGAAAATCTCTATAAAATATGTTCAGTGTGTACTGTATGTGTTACTTTGCAAGGTGCATTATTTTTTACACAGTTCAAGAGAGGGAGGAAAGAGCCAAAAGCCACACACATTGTCGAATTGAATCGTCCATCCTCCTCCAATTACATGTGAAAAAATACCTATGAATTTTCTTTGCCTTTTCTTTTTCTTCTTATTAGGAAGCTTGAGCATCTTTCTCTCCCTCTCCTTTTCTCTCTCTTTAATGATATCATGTAAATAACTAATAACTATTTCAACGTTCAACTTGCACTCCATTTAAAATACAAATATATGTAATATTATGTATCTATCTACACACACGCTTAGTCCTGTGATTTGGATAATAATATACTTGGCTCTGTTGTACGGAGATACGCACACACACATGTATATTTAAATTTTTCCTTTCGTACATACATACAAAATAATAATATTATTGCCTGCTGCATTGTATTTGAATGCATTTTCTGGTGCAATTATTGTTGCAATGTATAACATTATTATTACATATTCCTACATACATGAATCCACGCTCCACACATAATAATGATAACAAAATGTCAATAATGTTAGTATACAGAGCAAGATAGCACACTGTACAATTTTATAATATCCGGAGGAGGTAAAGTTTCGTTTTGCTAACAAATATCTCTGAAAACCATATGGCACATTGTCCAACAGCAACAACTAAGTATGTATATAACGTTCGTATAACCATCAAGTATTATAGAAAACAAAAACAAAATATAATCATAACCTGTGGTCATCATCTAATTATTAACTCTGAATGTTTCTCTCAACTGTTGGACCATTTTTAATTTTTAAGGGTGGAAGTAGGTGGAAGCGTATAGAAGCAGCTTGTATCAAATTAGCATAATAAATACCTAATCGAATTAAGAATTTCTTTCAGCATTATGTATTATACGATTTACGATACATATTATCGAATATCAACTAGAAAATTCAGACCGCATTAATAAATATTAATGATTTTGATACAGATACTTTTTTGGAGCTGAACAGCGTTTGGTCTTCTTGCTGAGGGAAACAAGTTGAAAATAATGTTCTTCATCAAAAGTTTAATTCATTCAGTTTTTCTGGGAGCATATTTAAGTATGTGTGTGTATAATAGAGGAAAATGGGTAAAAGTCGAAATGAGAAAAAGGCGATGAATAAAACCAGCAAGCTAGCAGCATGGCCACATGGAAATGGACATGAGACAGACTTGTTCATCTCGTTTCCAAATGCCAATAAAGTGGCACTATGAAAATGAGGGGAGGAATCCAATGAAATAAAGGCCTATCGTCATGATAATGATAATGGTAATAAAAATAATAAAGTGTATGGATTGGATGGCATGTGTGTATAGTATGTAGAAGTAAGTAGATATTTGCTGGGCTTTTTTTCTTCACTCTAGGCGAAAAATCTCAATTCTCAATATTCTTGAGATTATTATCCTCGCCTTAGACTTATTTGCATAATGTATGTGTAATGAATGTGTATGGTGTATGATAGAAAATACTATGTTTCTGTAATAGTTCATCAGGGATATCTAGTACATATGCATATAGAAATATTGAGCGTCTTATCAGTCAGTATTATGAATATATATAACTACGAATGTAGACACAGTACACTAATATTTGTGGCTCTCATCCTTTTCTCTGTAGAGAAATACAAAGAAAATTAGTATGTAATATTGGGTGGACTGTATGTATGTAGTCTTTTTTACTCTATCTCTCCATTTTATATTGCGTACACACTACACACATAATGTGTCTGTGTGTGTTTTTTCATTACTGTCACAACTCACAGAGCTGACAGTCGCCCAGAAGACGAAAAAGACGAAGAAGAAAAAAGTTACGAAGAGGACAGAGACAGGACAGAGGACAACAAGCAAAACAAGAATGAGACTTTGCGTATACTTACATGCTTACATGTAATGGATGAATGCTCTTTGCCGTCAATATTGTAGACATATTGGATGGAGGCAATATGTAATATCAGAAACACAAAACACTTGTACAATACAATTCTACACCAAGCATAGAGATTTAAGTAGTTATATGTGTATGTATATACCACCAGGACGAAAAAACGATGAGACAAGTCTCTGTCTCCACACACACACACATACATATACATACATACTTAGGTACACCAATTTACAACATACCCAAGGAAATCGTTTCCTCGTTCTTCCCATGTTTACTGTTTACAGCCAGGCTAATTGTGCTTAAGCAAAACGAAATCTTGACAATTTCTTCTAGATGCTTGTACCTATCAGAAGAAAATCTTCGAATTGACAAAAGGCTTACTTACTTTACACGACCAGTACTTTTACATTGAAATCGAACAAGAAAACGATCGGATGTAAATTTATGCCTAATGAACCATTATTTGTAGCATTATTGGCATTACGTTTTTAAGTGTAAGTAAAATTGTGTGACAATTTTGGAACCGCTGCTGGTAATTCAAGTCAAGTAAGCTTTTGATGTATTATTGGTTGTAAAAACCGCTTTTACTTTCGAAACTATTATTATAGTATCTTCAAAAAATAATGCCAAAATTTAATATGTAGTAGCTCAGTGTGTGCCATGCCGTAGAATTTTTGTTCCGTGTTGAAAAATTAGCATAAATAAACGCTCATAGTCACAGAAGCCTTAAGTTTCAAGGTAAATGGACAGAGAGTTGTACAGTAATACCAAATGCGAATTATAACATAAATATCCTTTGAATTAATGCAAAGTATTACACTCGTAATTTCATGACAAAACACATTTAAGATCCTCTGAGACCGTGAAATGAGGAGAGCATAGCAACGAAAAAAATTCGAAAAGGAGGAAAAACCAACTCATAAATATAAAGACTTGGAAGGCTACAAGTATTACCCTATATATTTTCCCCTTTTCTCCTTTCATAGGCAAAAACGGTTGCGAAATTTCAGGATAGACAGTCTACAGGTAGAAAAAGGCAAAAGGAGCCTTATAGAAGGCTTTAATAATATGAGCATTAGTTAATCGTACAGCTACTTGCCGGGAAAGCAGCAGGAGAAGGCGATGAAGACAGAGAGTCACACGAGACGAGAAAGCACACGGGAAATTATAACAAGTGTGCTGATACTGATTATACATACACAGATGATACAGATTGCGGACACACATTCATACATACATCAGCCCACAAGTCGGCCCAGCCGCCAGAGACCAAATACCAGAGAACATGTATTGTAAAATGAAAAGAGTGGGTATAATATATTTACAAGGAATTCCGTGCTTACTGGTTACGAATTAATATTTATGGGCTAATTAATTTGCTCAAATTGCAACTCACAATGCAATCCTCCAGTCCCTGGCCGCTCATGTTCATATCATACATCACCTGCATAACAATAATAATCCCAGTGTACCTACTTACTTACATCATATCATACATGCATGCAACAATCTGCCGTACCGTATGTATGTAGTATGTATTTGCATACTGTATGAAGTATGAAATAAGTCACTTGTTTTCTTTTCCTCCGCTAAATAATGGTGATAAAGCACACAATTTTGAATGAACAGGTTAAGCAGCCTCACAATCTGAGCTTTTTGATCATTTTTTTGCATTCTCCATTACTGTGAAAATGCTCAACGCATCGAAATCAAAATACATCATAGGAACATACATACAGGTGGACTGGGAACTTTTACTCGAATAAATAAAATACAATTATATACACACGTCTCTTTCATGATAAAAGTATAGTTTAGCTATAGAATAGTGGACGGTGTAAACATGAAAATTCATGAAAAGGAAAGTCCACAGCTGGTTTTGATTTTTTCTCGTTCTTCTTTTCTCTCGCATTTTCTCGGACATGACAGCACACATATTTGATGTGAACGCAGCTCTCGTGTGATGTTGACGAAAAAATAAGGAAATCCCTAATTTATATTAAACAAAAATACATATAAATAGGGCTCAATTTCCATGAGCCATCCACCATCCATTTCAAGTAAGTACATGTTCCAAGAAGTTTCCATGGTAACATGAAAAATCTGCAGAATACATACTTAGCACGATGAGCCTTTTAAATGAAAACAAAATACGATGGAATAAGCGCATGTTTCTGAAATCCCCCAAAAAGGGGAAATTCCCTTCAAATAATATAATTTTACAAACAGTTTAATCAGAAAAGGTAGCTGCAATTCGGTTTTCACATTAAAACACTGTAACTCGTCTAGTAAATATGTACATATGCTTGTATGTATTGTAATATACATACATGAAATACGAAGAGCAAGCCAGGAAAGCGGAGTGAAGAATGTGGAGGACAAATCACGGAGAAAAAACGGGATGAAGAAAAATCATAATTACGAGTGTCCATGCACAACAAGAGCACAAAGAGTAAAGATATTATACATTTATAATGCATATTATACGAATATGTATGAAACCGTCTAAAATGTGTTTATTTAAGCTTCCAAATAAACAAATTTGTCGAATCAATATGCATAATACACGTTGAAGTGAACATACAGTGAACTATGGAGAAAGAGTCCCAATGTCATGAATATTCATATGTATGTATGTACTATGTACGTTCATATTTCTGGAGGAGAGAGGAAAAGTGGCTCTTTCTCTCTCAGTTTCATTTTCATTGTTGCCACAATACATAGTCCGTATAGTGAACTGAACTCTTACTCACGCAAGATTCTCATCAACTGTCAACTTACATACAACGTACAAATATCCAGCCGTTTCATTTCACTTCACTTCATTTTCATTTTCATTGGGGGGATTCGACGATCCAGTCCAGCTTTCTCGTCTCTCTTTTTCGCTTTCTCTCTCGTCTCGCTCAAATTCAAAGTCAAATTCGAGAGAATGAATCCAAACCGGATTCAAGTCCAAGCAGTCCACAGGTATTCATTCCTTCCTGAATTCTCTCTTTCTTTCCTCTTTTCTTAATATGTCGTCCGCACGATATATTTTTCGCTCCTCTCGCACTCTATTTCTATTTATTTCTCCGTCGTCGCTACATCAGTATACATATTATGTATACAGTCAGTTCCTAACACACCGAAGAAAGCGGAGAAAAAAATTATACACAAGTAAGTTAAGCATTAAGTATATCAACTTCTGCTCGCAGTATGTATGTAGTTCTATGGGCTAATCAAAAAGTCAAAGACAAAAAACATTCCCAGTCCGAAAGTCAAAGTCATTGTTAGAATGGGGAAAAAGGTAAAAATGATTGAAAAGAATGCAAAAGAAAAATAACGGAGAGAAAATGTGATTAATAATAATATGTTAATCTTTTCATGAGGGTGGGCGGGTAGTGAATACATAAGTATATGTATGTATTATGTATGTAGGCACATGAGCAAACTCAAAAAATTATAAAGGTTTTCATTAATACATTACATACATATTCGCTGCTTCTCAAAAAAATAATTCTCTTCGTCATTATTAATAATAAGAAAGAAATTTCCGCGATTTAAATCAAGGAAATTTCGTCTCATAATAATAATTATACATTATGCACCCAATACATACATCTACAATGTACAAGCTTTTTTGTAAATTCGAATTGTCATTTGGGAAGTGAACGAAATTAGAAATAACCCAATAAAAACGCCGGAAAAGTAACCGGGGAAAATTATTATATTAATGTTTATATTGTATATGGCATCATGAAATAATAATAGAACGTGATTCCGAAACGCATGCATATACATAAATACATATCGAGACTCGATTAGGTATTAAATTTTAATTATTATAATTCGCAGTGTTGTTCTTTTTTTAATCGAAGGAAAAAGTAATAATCTGGATTACAAAATTCTTTTTGTGCACTCCTCTTTTGGACTACTCAGAATTCTGTGATCGACAAAAAGATAAATTAAGATTGTACATGTATGTATGTTTGTATGTACGTGCTCACCGATAAATGAAAACGTTTTAAGCGAGACTTATTC
Source organism: Sminthurinus bimaculatus (assembly GCA_034698285.1). Classification (NCBI taxonomy): domain Eukaryota; kingdom Metazoa; phylum Arthropoda; class Collembola; order Symphypleona; family Katiannidae; genus Sminthurinus; species Sminthurinus bimaculatus. Next base: position 18,223 of record JAQIVE010000091.1, read on the forward strand.
AACTTTCCATCAGAAACAATGGCAATAGTACAATATTATGCATAAATATAATATTATGTTATATTATGTGTGTACACAACTATAAAATAGACCAAGAGTCCTTTATTAACAGCAAATTGGCCGAGACAATTTAAAAGGCCACGAAAAGCGGTGTATGTATGCCGATGCGGAGTCCTCTTGTTTTCCGTGAAAGATTATGTATGTGTGTAATGTGTACTTTGTACATTGTGCATACTGCATACATACAAACAAGCGTATCGGTGGCTGAGAGGACCAGCATATAAATCTAAATTGGATTGGATTGCCTTGTAAATTTCCAAGCAAAAGGATAATAATTGTTTTGCCGGTTTTTTTCATTATATTCCTTCCTATGGATCGTGAAAAGGCTATTCTTTAACTTAACGCTTTTGTCTGTTTTGAGATCTCTCCCGCTGTGGCCGAAATAGAGAATTACCAGAAAGCGTGCCAATGCACCTCAAGCTATTTCCTCAGGAAGAAATAGCTTGAGCTTCGTCATCCAGAGTTGAACAAAACACAGACACGTATACATTATACACGTATATGTATAATACATGTATAATGCATGTATAATATACACATAGTATACCTGCATAGGTACTTGAACTTATACGTATGTATGTACCTACTTACAACTTACACACACAAAGAAAAGGACGCCAGGTTTTTTATATTTTTGACATGCCATCAACTTGCTTTTAGCTTGGAATTGGACATTCACAACTAAACACATACATACAGTGCATATTGTAACAAGCTCCTTATAATATACACGCATTTTATGGATACACAAGAAACAAATCAGAGAGTGAACTTTCATTTCATAATTTACAGTTTTTACAGTGTAATGTCGATTTCTTTTATCTTTTTATAATACTCTTGTCGGCAAAAGCACGCACAAATTCTCGTCTTTTCCACCGTGAAATCGTAAAATCCTTATACCTATACACATACTGATACACATTTTATATGTATATACAAAAGATATTCAAAACAATCCTCAAATAGTTGAAAGAGACTTAACAATTCCATTGACTCGCATCATTGGCCATTGATTCCATCGATGACTCTGATTTTTAGCCATTAATGGAAATGAAAACTAAGAACATCCAAAACTTGCCATGTTTGAAAAGTTCCTTTTCATGAAAATTTTGAAGAAAAAAATACGCGCAAAGTTCCCCGTTCGATACTAAACATAACTGCTTACTTTTGTACGGTACAACTAAAATCGACAATCTACACAACGCCTTGTTTCTTGTGCTTATAAAAAATTTCTGTGGTATGGTTGTTGTGGTAAAAGATATAGATACTTATGTACATTATACATTATGTAAGTTACATGCATAGTCCTAACAGGGAGGATGAACGACTTGACTTCCAAGAAGAAGAAGAGCGGAGCGAGAAAAAACAATGTTTTTGTGCTGGTTAATTTTCTTGGTTAATTAGTATGTGGCATGATAGGTTTGTATTGTACGTACATAATGCCATGTAATGAATAAACTCGTGCCTAGATTTTTTCTGGGATTTTTTACGCTCCTCTTAGTTTTCTTCTTCTTTTTCTTTTTTTTCTTCGTTTACTCGACAGTCTCCGCACTCCGCACACTTGCACTGACTGACTGATTGACGCTCCGAATTGGATGGGATTGAAACTCTAGAAAATTGCAGCAGGACTCTGGGATTCCGATTTCTTTTATCCGATACGATGGGCTGAATTCTGAATCTCTGTGAAAAATATGAATCTAAAATGCGGGGATCCAGGGTAAAATTCTCTAAGGATAAAAACCCAATGCATTCAAATCGAGCTAATTGGCAATTGAAAAACTATACGTTGTAAACACAAAGGAAAAAATGTTAGATCAGCGTATATTTAACACGATTTTGGTGGAGGGGCTAAAAAAGACAGAGAAAGGCAAGTACGAAAAACCCAACATGTACACTGTACAATGTACATTCATCCATACTCCGTACGTATACAATACAAAGGCTTTAAGCTTATTTAGCTTCATTATACAAAGTGACGGCTCGTCCAAGTGTCTTGTGTTTTCTATCCACTCTTTCACTGTATACATATGTACATTATGTAAGTAATATACATACGAAGAATTATTTATTATAAAGTGACAGAGATGAACTCTTTAAGCGAGAGTGAGAGAGAGAGAGATGGTGAAAAAATCGGTATAAAAACTAAAATGATTAAGGTACATAGAAATGAGAGGATGGCTGATGCTGATATGTATCTCAGCAGTCAAGAATAGAAATAGCTTCTGGCCATTCCATATTATATAAATACAAATTGGTTATAGGGAAATATTGTTTATGTTTATACGTATGTACGACTGGTGGTGGTGATGATGATGATGTATAGACAGATTCACGACGCATTAAATTATATTAATATTGCATTAAATCTCACGTTGTGCCTTCTTGTTCTCCACTCGCACTCGTGTATTGTATTTGTCAGAGAAAAGCGAGGAGGAGGACTAGAACGAGGATGAGGAAGGGAGCATTGTTCATTAAATGTTCTTATGTTGAATGTTTTGGCTGGTGCTGATGTGATGGTTATTTGACATCGGCATTCGCTGAATGACTGAATGGATGGATAGATGGATGGATGCACTTGCTATCCTTTGCTTTGCTTTTTTGATTTGAGTCGAGAGAGGAATTTGATCTCGATCAACGTTTCAATATTTAACTATAGACCATGACACGAGAGAATAAATTTCTTTATTTTCAAACGCCTGCTCCTATTCTTGCTATTTGTTCGTTTAAATACTTATGTACATGTGTATGTACATATTTTGAGCCTTCTTCTTCTTCGTCTTGTTCTTTCATGCCGGTCAGAATCAGAATTTGTGTGGAATGTTCCTCTAGTAATAAACAGTTTCTCATTCCACCATCGCGCCTTCCTCCACACAAAGTCACCGTCTTCCGGTAAAGTTGAACAATGCTTATGTATGATACTTTACTAATACATAATGTAAAAATATAACATGTATGTAAGCATAATATTCGTCTCATTTTTATCCACATTTATTTTCATCAATCTCATCACGAACTTGATATCAAATATTCAAAAAATTCCTATCATACGATATCAGCATTATGTATTTCATTATTTAAATTCATGCAAAGGTTTTTTTAAACGAGAAATAAAAGTCGGGCGTGCGATGATATTTTTTTATCATTGTTGATTGTGTGATATTTCTTTTTCTCTCTCATTGATTGGAATTTCAAATTCCCAAAAATTTGAGGTAATTAATTTCAGACCAAGATTATATATATGCGTGTACATTGTACATATTTTGTCCAGTGGATTTCTTTATGACTGTTCCATGTTAACCTGTGGGGAAAAGGTAAATATGTACATGGTGCGGTGAATTGTGATTGCGGGACAAGTAAATAAAAAGTATTGTCCATGTTTTGTAGGTACATATAAATATATTTAGTTGTGGTTGTGTGCTTGTCAATTGTCAATGTATCCACAAATCCTTCATGTCAGCTGGCTCGCTTGCTTGCTTGCTCGTTGTTGTTTTCCTTATCATGATGATTTTATTATACACATTTTTTTGAAATTCCAAGAGGCACAAACATGAGGCAAAAGAAAAAAAAGAAATAACGAAGAAAGAAAGAAAGAAATTTTATAGACTGCTTACTGCTCCTTGATGTTGATGTATGAACAGGGAAAATGGGGAATACATATACGACAATTACAATAATAGGCACAACAATGGTCAGCTTATTTGTGACTCAACCTGATGCGAATGTATGGACTATGGACGTATACCTACACAATTGTGTGTATATTTACTACAAACAAATGCACAGCGGACAAGAACACCAGCCAGCTCGTTGATTTGATACATACAATACAAGTTATCGACCAAAAACACAATGCAACAATGTCCTGTTCCTATTATTGTACACATATATTTATATGTACACGTCTAAAAACACAATATATTGGAATTCCTGTGTGTATTTAATGATGTTGAACAATAGGCATATGTGAGTGTACACATTACACATACATATCAGCAGTGTGACCGACAGAAAGGCCAGCGAATACAAATCGAGTTAACGAGCCAACCTTTGACGACAATCCCATTTCCCATTCAATTGAAAATTGAACAAGCAGCGTGTATAAATATTATACAAAGCATAATAAAGCCCATCATATGCATATAATACACTGAATTTTGTCCCTTTATCCTCGTTATTTATACACTTTATGTAGGTACTACATTAATGACAATACTTTTGCGGTTTCTGGTGATTTACTCCCCATTTTATTTACTTTTATACTAGAAAAAGTGCTATCAGGACTTGTCAATGGCTGTCATAATATTTGTACAGTATAGTACGAAGACACTACACGGTATTTTGTACTACCGGTACTATAGTCCATGTTAGCGTTTCAACTCTTTCTTAAATCACTCATAATTTTTTAATACAATAATAACATTTAATTATTGTTTCACTGTGGAAATAAGAATAGTGATAGATTTGTGAGATATGCCTTTTTTCAATATTTTACCTTTTTCTTTCAAACAGAAAACAAATACATATAAAAAGGTTAAAAATCGAATGAGAGAAAGGAGTTTACGAACCTTTTCTCTGTAATCACAGCATAGTTTCATGGTTAAGTATTTACTATATTGTGTACTGGAATTACACATGACTCTAAAATCCGAAAATTGGTAGTCGCATTGTCCTTTTTAAATTGTAAATAAAAAACCGTGTTATAAATAAATAACACATACATATTACATATTATGTACATATAATAAATCCAATTTCAATACGAGTGAGAAATGAATAGTTTATTATTGTAAATAACTTTTGTACATGTACATATTTATGTTTTTGATTTTCTTGTGTCTGATTGCTTTTCACTTTCAATATTTGTGTATGTAGTACATAGTAGTTATTATGTAAACGGTTTATAGAATTTCTTTCTTTCAATTGATACGGAGGTGGAGGCGGAGGAACATTTTGGATTTCTTAAGACTTCTTTCTTTCTTTCTTTTTCCGCTTTTTGTATTCATCCCTTGGCCATTTATCCGTTTGTGTGTATGTTGTATGTATGTATGTATGCCTGTGAAATGTGAACATAAAGCAAAAGGTGTACGTACATTGTGTGTGTACAAGAGGGAATTTAGGTATTTACCTTACCTTTTGCTATCACAACAAATACACAGATACAAAATGCAAACACAAATAAATACATAAAAACAACGTGGAAAGAAAGAAAGGAAGAAAGAAGGAGCTCAAAAGTGTGTAGACGCCCCCCAATTCCCTGCGATTAAAAGCACAATAATTATACTGTAATAATGACTAACTGCCGAGGAGGAGAAAATTTAATATTGAACAACATAATACGTTTATGTATATTATTATATGCTGCAACATCAAGCATCATCATATACATTTTATTGTAAATCTTTTTGTTTATTTTGTATTTGAAACAGCAAAAAAAGTATTAGCCAAGTCATCCTCTGCTCTTGTGGTGCATAGATTATACTATATGTTACATAATAAATATGCTACAACTTTATGATGTACTTTTGACTCGCTCAAAGTCAAACACAAGGGAAAAGTTTATAAATGCAGGGGCATTAAAAACAAAAATGTATTCCCACAACTCGATCCCATATTTATGATGTAGAAAATATGAATAATTTAAAAAGTGTTTGTTTGAACAGCAATTTTAATTGGAATCAAAAGAAATGTTTAATTTTAATTCATGCCTGACTTTCCTCTCCTTTTCTTTCAATTTTTAATTCATTTCTTACATTATGCGCTTATGTATTATGTATTATGTAAAATGTTTAGCATAATATGTCATTATGGATTGTCTCACCTTCCAAGTCAAAAAGTTAGCTGCTGCTGTACATTGTACATACATACACAAATTAAATGTCTGTTTAGGATTCGTTTTGTCTTGCTCGCCACACACAACAAAATTTATTGAGAACTCTCAGCACAAGTATTTCTGTAGGCATGGAGTATGGAAAATGAAAATGGGAAATGTCTGCACGGACAGAGTTGATGGAAAAAAGTTCTCAGACACTTCAACTTTACATTAAGGATGGTTTATTGTTTTGTTTTGTTTTGTTTTATTTACATTTCTTTGTATTTTCTTTGTCCTTTGCTGCTGCTGCTGTTTTGTGGATTGTTGAGTGGTGTCATTCATTTCCTCCGTATCGTGTTAGATATGTATGAGAGAGTTTTAGTTTTTTTTTCTGCTGCTCCTCTCCTCATTACTCTCCTGTTATTTACGTGTTACATATTACTTCCTTCTGCCTATTTCATATTTTATTTATCTGCCATTTCAGTCTGCTTATTCTCCGCATTATATGTCATGAACTTGTTAACAAAATTAGTCCAATGACAACTCAAAGGCTCTTGATTTATTTCATTTTTTATTGAGCTTCCTCGTCTTTTCACACGTCTAATACATACATATACATAATGTGTATCGCTGGACTTTCCCTTAAATTTGTAAAGAGCGTTTCCGTTTTTCATCATCAACGTACTACAAAATTTTTTTTTAAAAAAATGTAAACACATGGACATGAATCATTATTAAAAGTTTAGCGATTTGTATGTATCATTTTTATTTTAGTTGAGTGATTTCAAGTTGTAAAACTGAGGGTATGTATTTAGACGCTTTTTAGCTTCATAAATCAAAATACATACATGTATTTTCCATTCTCTGATGAGCCAGAGTTAGTTGGTCGTGAATTTTTTGGGAAAAATATGATAAGTTGCCTCATCACAAAATCATGCGAAAGTGAAAAGTTAAGGAGAAGCAAAATCGTCGGAAAAAGTCAAGAAAACAATTTTAGACACTGTGTAATGTGCACCGTACCATATTTACTATGTACATATATGCTATACTATAACTAAATACAGTATAAAGCCAAGTGACAAATATTTGATGCAAAAGACTTTCCTAACGTCCGGATTTATACACACATTATATTAATATTAAACTTTCCGTTCTCCATTCTTCTTCTGGTCGTCCACTTTTCGTCTGTTCAGTGTTCGCTGTTCTTTTCCTCGCTTTCCTCTTTCGATACTTTGAGAGGTTGCTGGTTTTCCGCGATAAGCCCGATCTGACATGGTCAAATGAACTTTTATATTCAATCTTGTCCTCAAATCCCAACAAAATTCGTTCACTATATGCTTTTACCTCGCTGCTCTTTGTGTATACATACATACACAGTTACTTTTCCTCTCCTCTCCATCTCTGACTTGGACGCGTCGTCTCATTTTTCATCCAGGGTCCAAAATCCCAAGTATATGTATGTATAATATAATACGGTGTATAAAAAATCCATTGCAATAAAGTCCAACGTCCAGCGTCATCGTCATCGTCATATTCACAATGTACACTTACATGTTATTACACATATCGCTTATCAGTCAGCAAGAATAAGGGAAAGAACTTTTTAAAACTCTAACCCCTTTTCTCTTGAAAATCCCACAAATCTGGTCATCATATTCTACATACATAATACGTAATACACATAAAATATGTACATGCACAATGTACAATACATATTCTTGTCGTATTCATACATACACAGTCGTTTCCGTTTAAATCTGTAACACTCGTGCGTCTATTATTCAATCTTCTTCTAAAGTCTTGGACGACTCATTCAGAATTCAGACGTGGTATTTATTTGGTACTGTATACATAAAGCATAGCAAAAAACTTTTATTCTACTTGCAGAACTGGTAAAACTCAACATCAAAATTGAAAAATATTATGTGACTTATCTTCGGTATCGTATACAATACAAAATACAAAATTTTTATTTTATATGTATTATATGTTCCCTGACATTGTGTCTTTCTCCTTATATTTTACTGTGACTCTCTTTTGGTTTTGGTTCGTCATTCGTCATTTATTGCTTTTTGTGGTGGGTGGGTTTGGCCTAACACATAATTTATATCGTTTCGACGATTAGGATTTCAGATTGAGCTGAGTATTGGATTTTATTTTGTTTTTTTTTCTTCATCTCCTCTTATCCAACAACTTCTTATGTGTAGTATAATATATAGTGTTAGACCTTGGGAAGCATATTGAAAGTGAGAGGGAGAAAAGGATTTTATGACGGTGAACGAAATAAAAAATGTATCGTACAATGTACAAGATACGAGAACAACCACTCCATTAATAATGCACACACAAAATAAATCTTTTTTATATAATATTATGTACAATGTATATGTACATAGGTTCAAGTTCCAAATAGTAAAATACAATACATATAATAATATAATAATGCTTAAGAGTGATTAAGGATTAGGAAGGATGGCCCGCTACGCGGCTCGTGCTCCCAATTATCAAAGTCCATTGAGCATTACGAATCGAGAGTATGTCTCGCTTACATTTTCGATTCAAAAACTTTCAAAATTTGGAACTTGAGAGTGTTGACTTTGAATTTTAACTTTTTCTGGTCAAACGTTTTATGAAATTGCGAGGAAAAAACTTCAAAAAGTAAGTTCGAAAGTAAGAAGTTTATGGGATGAAGCATCGTACTATGCATGTATGGTATGTATATGATGTAAATCTGTTGACACTCGAGATAAAGAAATCTCACGCTTTACGCCACGGATAAAATATTTCGGCTTCATGGGGAAACAGATAATATAATTGAAAACCCAAATCCTATACACTGGTTCCCCTCCTTTCAATATACTATACAGGTACTTATACACATACATAGCTGACTATGTATCTACATAATATATATTATGCATAGTTTTATCACTATCACCTTATCGTCATTCGTTCCATTTTTTATTAGACACGGCTATAGACCATTTAATATGCGCAATGGTGTTAGGTCGACTGTTGAGGGTGACGACTATGACTGACTAACGACTGTATGTATTTATTATTGTATCTCGCATTTAATGTTCAAGAGTACATATTAGGTGCAGTTGATACATCATCAAATGCTAAAAATCTCATTTTAATGTAGGATAATAATATTCTTACACTATAGACCATAGACCATGGGCAATGCCTCGGGGAGCTGTAAAAATTACGTTTCAATAAAAAAGTAATGTGTTTGCCATATATTTTCATTCGTCGCAATGGACTCTGAATGTCCATTACCTCTGCCTTGAATCAGTGCATTTATATACATACGTATTCCATATTATTGTAATATTATGAGACGCTGCCGACGACGTCAACGACGACGGAAAAAGAGGGGACGGAAATGCCGGTGTGAAAAAAGAATATATTATAGCCAACTAATGAGCAAGACTGAATGGAATTGAACAAGAAACAAAAACAAACGAAACAAGGGGGAAATGTAAAAGTCAATATGTATTATGTATATATTGCATATTATTATATTATGTGGACTTAATATGACTTCTGAGGTTCAGGTTCAAGTTTGAGATTTATAGCAAAATTTTTCAATTACTCGTCAGAATACATAACTGTTTAACGTAATGTAATGGAGTTACAGGTTGAACATTGAATTATGTAAAGAAATGTTGCGATTTTTGTATTATGTGCATAGTATTTTTTATATTAGGTATTAGGAAAAAAGTTGGAATAGAGATTACTTGGAGTATTTTGTACCATAAACCATGTACAATGCGAGTGGAACCATGGGAATTGAATATTGTATCTAGGTATATGCATAACCTAAGCGGAATATTATTTCTCGTGTACATAAATGCAAACATGCATTGTCTATTATGGATGAAATGGACTTTTAACGAGGAAAAGTCACACTCGCTCATGTACATATATATATATATGTATGTACATTGTACATGTACCAGACAAACTACATCAAGTCTGAACTTCCTTTTCTCACCTTTGCCATAATATCCCGCCGCATACGTACATGTATGTATTTATGTATTAAAAAATATGTAATAACATATTATGCTCCATTGCATGTACTTTTACATCCAAAGACAACATAGGACATTAGCTCACATAAATTATTAAAAACGCCAGGTTATGAATCATCATCTTGATAAAACTGGAAACACATTCTTCCAGCAAATGGCTTAATGTCAAGTTTTTATTAAAGTATATAATGTACAAGAGTCTACAATACTGCAGAAATACTGCGGTTTTTATAATTGAATGGTACAACGAGGTTGTTTTTCGTTGAAGTTGTTTTTTCAATCGAGTACGAAATATTTCTACAGTTTCATGTCAAGTTATGAGTTTCTTAGATATTTTTATACCTCCACAAAATTTTTGTCTTTTCGTCCCGTCTCTAGTTCAAGTTTGTGGATTACTTCAAGTTGAATTTCTTGTCAGAAGAAGTTACTTTGCGTTTTTATTGTAAACGGAGAACGAACATGGGGAAAATCCGACTAATAGACGACAATGACAATGAAAGCGACAACAACTAACTATGAACTATGGTGATTGTGACGACGATGACGACAGGAGCGTACATGTTACAGGTATGTACATCAACATCAATACAAAATATAGGATAATATTGTAATAAAAAGAAGCCCACCCATGGAGAATAGAGCGAGACTTTCACATGTTTAAGCATGAAGAATGAAGAACAATCAGGAACTGTGGACTTATTTATTCATTTGATGAGATAGATATACGTACTGACGACCAAGTCCTATCAACTATTTATGTGTCCGTGGACAGTGTCCGGTCTAATCCAGTAGTATGTGCATATGTAAATAAATAGTTGCCCCGTCGTCCAATGAAGTCCAATCCATATCTGTGAGATAATATACGTATAATAATAGTACACATATAGACTCTTGTTTCTTCTCTTTCCTTGTTTTACAGTTAGTTTCATTTGTATGTCGTTCCGGGAGACTAAATTATATGATTTCGGGTAATTTCCCATTAGTTTTTCCATACCAAATGACTCTTCCTTTTCTTCTTCCACGGAGCATATGTATATATGTACATCTATAGCTGGAGAAATTTTGTTGCCTAAAATGATGTATAACATGCATCCATCGGGATATTGATAACCTTTCCATATCGCACTCTTTTATGCGGCTCTTGATACCTTATGTATTTTAATATAATAATGTACATACCTGTTAAACATGTGTATCACATACACACGGCGATTTCCGTATGTACATTTTCAGGGCTGTTTTACTATCGATTGCATTTTCTCTGGGGTTTCCAACTCGCAATCGGTGTATAATGTTTTATGCATACCTTATATTTATTAATTTGGGTTAATCGATAATTATTCTGTGGGTGTTTTTGAGAATGGAGCTCTCAACTTGAAAGTTGAAAGAAGGAAGTTAAAATTACGGAATATGCACATGTAGTGAAAAAACTAACCAGATCCTTGCACACATTATTTACATATAGCCCAAACTACATGCATACATAAGTGCCTCAATCAATTTTCCCCTTCACCCTTTGTATAGTTAGTACTCGTGACTTAATTGAAGTTGACAGTTTCAAATTGGAGTTGGAATTAGTGGACACAGTCAAGCCAAAACTAACACGAATGGAAAACGGAACTGTCTTGTTTTTTACACGCGTAAATTGTTCCATCAAATTGTACGTGGTGTATATATAAATAGTCTATGTATATCTACATTATACATATAGCCCACACCGGCACAAAATACAGGAACTCCTGCAATAATCAATTATCAATCTAGTTGTGATTGAGCAATTATTCGGATAAGTGATGAATTTGCATGCAAAATAAATGAGATGATATGAACATATGAGGGGATAACTCGTGAAAAATATACAGTATATATTTTATATGGAAATAAAATGAGAATTTAATTCTTTGCTTTCGTTTTTTGCAAACCTCGTAATGAATATGATTTTAACTTGTATTTTTATTACTTTTTTGTATAATATATCATTATATATTATATTATTTATATAATATTTACGTATAGTTTGTGAACATAATATCATCATACTTTTTTCCATAATGTATGTATATTTATAACCTATACGTGTTTACTTTAATAAACGTAATAATTGTTATTATCATTCATTTACAATGTTCACGTACTTAATTAATGTATAATATATAACATACCACACTATATATAATAATAATATTAATAATCTATACCTAGACATATAATAAGACTTTACACTATAATTACGTTATATCTTAATTCATAGCTATTACACATTATCATACATACAATAATAATAATAATGTTCTTATTGATACTTATAGATACTATAAATAAATTCAATATCATTATTTTAATATCAATATATTATTATGTACGTACGTAATATCTATGTACAGGGTAATCGTAGTTGTTTTTCCTCCCCCTCTTCATCATTTTCATCTTAATCTGTCCTCATTTATATCAATTTAGGTTTATATTTAATTTTCATACTTATATTAGGTTGCGCCTTTTGTATTTACGTACACACCTCATGTATTTATGTTTAATGTTGTATATATACCTATATACTTAATAGAATTATACGGACAGGTAGGTAGACGACACGAAAGTATATATAATATGTATAGTATTGTGTTGTGTGTAGGAATCATCATATTTGATACGCAGACTGCTAAGGAGAAAACCAGTGATTGAACAGTAAAAAAGTATCAAGTGAAAACAAGTTGTTTCTTTTTGCAAAGTACCCGTTCTTATAAACACGATGAATAAAATTATATAATAACCCGAATTCGAAACTTTTCTTTCACAAGCTCGCATTTTCGTTAGAACAATTTGCGAGAGTAATCAAAATGAACTGATTTTGAGCCTAAAAAATAAAGCTGTATGTTTAAGTACCTATGACTGCTTTCACTTTACACTCAAAAAAGAAACTTGTTTTCCACAATACATTATTTTCTTCCTTTCATTTATGCACTAGGTTTTCTCCTTGGCTGTCGGTACTCATATCTCATATCAACTACGTAAATATGCAAGTATATATGTAGGAAATATTTATTTCATATTATTTTTATACGCTATTTCACAATGGTATCATCTTCAGGTTTTATCATTAAAGTCCGTATATACTATGCTTTATTGTTGGGATCGTCGAGGTTTCCCTTTTAAAATTAGATTCATCTCTATGAAAGTCAATCGGGAAAAGGTTTCGAATAGATCGGAAATAATTGGTTTAACCTTTGATAATTCATAATTTGAGCTAAAATTGCAAAAGGAAATGATTTAGCACACGTTGTAAATACTTTTATCTAATAGAGAGCAGTTTTATATATACGGAGAAAACCATATTATTTTCAAAAGAGAGTTGGACTAGCTGATAAATATAATAATAAAGTTGTTTTTAAAACTGAAAACTGAACTATATTAGCTTGTTCATTGTTCACGATAATAATTATGAGAATCGTCAGTCAACCATTAAAGTTAAATTTATGTAACTATAATAATATTATATTATATGAACACTCAATTGAAATTCGGTCAGGGTTAGATTGGGTCTTGTTTGTGACATTCCTAATAATAATAAATTAATGGATATCTTTACGGAGGAGGTTATAATTGTGAACTGTATCACTGTAAACAGCCACAGCCATTAGTGCATAGTAATCATACGTGTACTATATAAATAAATAAACACCCTTAATTAGCTAACAAAACATGATGACATTATATTATCGCCATGTAATAATAATAATAACGATAACGATAATATTGTAGTAATTAGAATTTAACTTAAAATTAATGGTAGAAATATTATGGTAGAGGTATTTATGACGATAGCATCATGCACATTTAAACCTACTGTAACATATCTAAAAATACAACCTCTAGAGTGACCGCAAATACGCACATTATATCGAAAAATGCTTATTCGCATAAGAAACTAAAACATGTATAATACGATCGAAAGTCGGAATATTAAATAAAGTAATGTAACATATTATTATTATGATGAACCGCATGTAGACTAATTCTTTATCGTAAGCAATTAATAAATAAGAACTTGATAAAAAAACTGCTATTTCATAATTTACCTAGTCACTATTGACTGTGTTTGGTTTTTTTTGCTCGAATACAAATTGATTGTGAATTGGCATCAACTTGGAACCTGGGCTATGTATTCCTAATTTCCTATACAATTTTTTTCCCTTCAAAACTTTAAAATTATTAGAATTGAAGCTACAATAACATGTACTTTAGGTCGTGTAAACTTACTGTACACCATATCAAAGGCTATTAACATTAAAATTGCATTACTAACTAAGAAAAAAATCACGTCACTGGTTATTAAATATGCTGATTTCTTCAAAAAGAATTTCACTGCAAGGGCAAAAGTCTTTTTGAACTAATAACAATTAACAAAACTGAAAAAGGGGAGAACCGGACAACAACTTTGTTTTTAAAAAAAGTAATATTCACGAAAGACGTTGTTAACGAGCCTTTGTGTTTGTTTTGGGTAAAATATTCTTTGTCACACTGAAATAATAATCATCCATTCATTTCATGTGTGTATATTTTATAGTATTTTTGCATTCCTTGGCTAATTTGCACATCATCGACATTATAACACCAACTGAAGAGAATTATAAAACACTCACACATTCAAAAACATGCAGAAAGTTGTATGTATGCATGTAAATATCAGTTTTTCACAGTCACAAGAATTACTCATTGTTTTTAGTTAGTTTCTTGGTTACACACAGATTTTTATAATACATATTAGTAATTAATATGCTCCTGACACACAGTATAACTTATCATGTTTGTGTGTTAAATTACTTAATCGATGATCGGGACGCTGGACACTCGGGACACACAAAACTCAACTCAACATTTTTGTTGAGAATATTATTATTGTTTTACGTATGTACTCTTGATTTTTTTCCCTGGACGTAGATCTATCGAGTTAGCGTTATTATACTTTTAATTTACTCTACTAATCTAAGTACAAATATAGTTTGTTTAACAGCTCCTTGATGCTATTGCGTTCTCCATTTTTTCAATACTATTTAATATCTTCTACAATATAGATACGCGTAATGAATATTATATTATTTGGTTTTGGTAACTCTCATTTTTTTGGTCAATTTCTCTCCCTTTTCTTTCTTCAAGTTTGTCAGACGATTTGGGATAAGAGATGAGACAGGAATTGTATATGTGCAGTAAATAATATATCATTTTTAGGTTTTCCCTTAACAACAATATATAGTATACACATATAACATAGCGGAACGAAGATTTTGTTGTCTACTGAAAACTGCTGCTTATTGTGATTTAATTCTTCTACATTGATTAATACCACTAATCAAAAAAGTAAAAACCAAACAAACTCGACTTGATGTCCAACATTAAAATTTAATTATATGATTTGAAACCTCAAACTTTGATTTATGTCTACATTTACATGATTGCGAAAAGAAAATCGTTTGGTTCTCTGTTATTATGGGATAATCAAATCAAATTATTGCTGTGTATAATATTGTACCTACACATATGCACATATTGGTTTTGTTGTCTTATAATGTTAATGATTACAATACCTCTTTTAAAGTCGGAACGAGAATGACGCTCAAACATCAACAAAAGATAAAAAATTTCTCGCATCATTATAATTAGGTTGTAGAAAATAAATGCTCATTGCTCATTACTTGTCTAAGTATACGAGAGGATAATGAATTAAAATTTGCCGAACCGGCTAGGTGGGTTGTTGTGGTTGTATAAAAAAAGCAAAATGGTAATAATGATTATTATTATATTCTATGTATTTTCCGACGAGCGGACGAACGTCTGTCTACAGTTTATCTATGTATCGTATTTTTATGTACGAATATAATATCAATATTTAACAGTACAAATAGGTTTTTGGAGGAAAAAAATACTCATGTGGGCAATGAGCAAGCTGAATAAGTATTATATTTGTAAATCTCTAGTATTTTTTTAACTGCTGAAGATTCAAAAACCTGAATACCTGAAGATTTTAATGTTCCTGATTCAAAATTGTCTGCATAAGTATATAATAATAATAATATGTACTGTAGGTAACATATTACTATAAATTCTAATAGTATAGTACTTTGCATAGTTCTCCTTTCTCCGTTCTCTTTTATAGGAAATTTGTTTTTCTTTTAGTATAATATGTGTGTGTGTGTATATAATACTTGGAGTATATTTTTTATACTATAACATTTATTACGTATATATGTATGTATCTATTATATTATAAGTATATAGAATAGTATGCTATTATCTCTATCTTTATATTATTACGCAACAGTACATATGTATATATTATATGAATATAAAGTAAAAGTCCGAATAGGAATAGGAATGATATTACTATTATTTATCTGAATTTTTGTTGATGATGATTATTAAGGGGGGACGGAAATCCAATACAATGAGCTCTCCAAGCTCCAAGTGATGTACGGACTTTTGCTTAACCAATTAGGATTTTGTAATTTAAGATTGCTGCCGTAGATATTGGTGGTTGGTTGGCTGACTGCTTCTTCTTTTTCTTATTTCATTTTATGTACCCACTCGATACTTTTGCTTCCTCCTATTTTGCGTTTCACTTTGGTAATTTTATCCATCTTTTATATTATTTTGTATTATTGCATGTTCATCATCGTCATCAGGATAGAATAAAATGTGAATAGTTGTTCTTTTCTTTCACGTGGATTGCATCCATGTACATACTTCGTCCACAAAGAAGGGCATTCGACATGTTTTTCTTTCAAAGACAGAAGTCAAGAACCAACTCACATAATATAATGATGTTAATAATACGATATACAACAGATACAAACACACGCTTCACGTTTAACCACAAGAAATGAAGACGGCAGTAGCAACAGCACAGCAGCAGGAATGAAGAAAGGAGAATGAGAGAGAGAGAAAAAACTGATTGCGCGAGAGTTTTCATCCCTCCACACATAATTTAATTTTGCGGTTAGTTAATTTTGAAACAATTGGCTTTTCTTTTTCGACGGCCGTCCACTCTTTTCGTTTCATTCAAAGAAAAATAGTAGTTTTGGTGGTTGGTTGCTATTTCTCTTTCTCTTTGTATTGTAAAGCGTTGAATTTTATACTTATAGTCTCCATCATTATCGGTGGTTTGTTTGATTTGATTTTTAATATTAAGAGATCATAGTCACCACAATAACAGAAGAATCTTTGTAAATTTCTCGATATTGGTAGTTGTTTTTCTTTATTTATTTCTGAGTTTTGGTGTACGTGTATAGGTTTCCTTTTTTTTTGTTCACTTTTAAAACTTATAATGTTTTAACAACAGTTTTATGTTTTATATAATACCCTATTTATTTTATCCCATGTTCGCGGTATGTAATATTATTTATAGATAGGTAATTGTTACACTAAAGTCTACACTCTTTTTTCACTATAACTCATCTTGTTCAATGTAGCATGTATAATATAGTATTATTGTGTATTTAGTAAATGGGAAGGTACGAGGAAAACTTCATGTTTTTTTGCTTGTTCTCATAATAAACATATTCAGATATATATACATACTATACGAATATTTTGCACAAATTGAGTTCAAGTTGGTTGTTGTTGTTGATTTTCGTCGGTGCTTTGAATATGAATGTATGTGAGAGAGTTTTTTTTTCTTTTTCTTGTATTTCCTTAATATCTTTTGTTGTAGATGACTAAAAAGACTCTTGAATAGGCTCCTCTATCCTTTGATTTCGTTTTGTTTATAAATGTTTCCTCTTCTTATTAAAATTAAATTATGTTAAATGTAGGTATTTATATATTGTAACTTAGGGTTTGCCTACAGTTCACAGATTCAAGTATACTCCGTTCTCCAGCCAGCCTATAGGTTTCACAAAAGAAATTAGAAAAAAAGAAAACTTGTAAAAATTGCCACAATAATGTATACACACGCACATGTTTCATGCGTTGTCATTTTCATCTTTTCATCATTTTTGCACATCATATCCTTGTTGATTATATGTTTTGTAATTAAATCAAATACATTATGTATTTTTGTGCAAAAAAAGTTTCCCCTCAAGGAAATCAAAGAAAATTTCATCTTAATTGCTCACAGTATGAACTCGGTAATATTTTAAAAAAGAAAAAAAACATATATATTTATACTTACTGTCATATTATGACCCGAGAGTCCCAGCCCTCCCGCAGAACTGAGGCCGAGAGACCCCGGTCCAGACAAGCCGAGACTACCCATGCCGACACCAGACATTGGATTGAAGCTAGGAGCAAATCCACTTCCCATTGTCTGCCCTCCCATTTGATGGTGATGCATGCCGCCGTTGTGATACCTACAAACAAAAGTATCAATAATACAATATATTATTATTATTGCATTATTTTTATTTGGTGTGTATATGTAATATGTATACTGCATTACATTTACATCGAATCAAATTCAACAATCGATTCATTGATCTGTTCCATCTTTTTTCTCCCATCGTCAGTAAATTCAGACATTCATTCATTCATTCATTTCGTATAATACAGTATCTATTAATTGCAGACCTCCTCAGTTGAAAACTTACCTTCCTTCAAGCCTTTCTCCAACTAATTTTCATTTAACTATGCACAATACCACATAGAATACGTTTTAATTTCACCCCCCTGCCTATCCCGACTCCACATATATGTAGATACTTACGTATACATAGATATAGGTACATATTATTCAACTCAACTGAATTCAAATTTGCTCAATAAGTGAGTCCTGCATGTATAAGTACTGATATCATAAGTTCCGCCGTTGGTCTTGGTCTAACCGGCGGCTTCAACATGAAACATATTCAATGACTCTGTAATGAATAACACATTAGGATGGTAATAACAGTAATATTCGGTACAAGTCACTCACTGCTAAATGTGTGGCTTTGACTTTAGTCTTCAATGTGTTTGAGCATTGAGCATTCCTTTCAATATTTTATGCCTGCTCATTGATTCTCACGTCACATGATTACAATTACAATCACAATCACAGCTACAATCACACATATAAATACCTAGGTACAATGAATGTTTCAATCGACGATGGCTAGAATTCCTAATATAAATATATATATTTTTTATAAGTGATTTTTTTTCTCTCGTTTACTTACATGTAGGGCATGGTCGACGCGGGGTTGAACGACGAAAAGGCAGTTTTGTCCAAGGGTTTCATGACATCAGGAATGAGGCAGCCCTTCTTCTTTTTTGATTTGGACGAAAGCTTCCTATTTCGCGTCTGGATTCCTTCCTTCTTCATAGTCAAAGGTCTGTTCACCTGTTCACAAAAAGCAAATTCAAATTCAAATTCGCATCATTAATAGCTATATTAGGCATGATTCCATCATAATTAAATTCACATTTGTACAGCTATTCATTCTTCTCCTTCTTCTTCTACACTGGCAAATCTTGTTTGTATGCATACATACACATTGCATGTAATTGAATTAGGTTGAATCAATGTAAAATCAATCATTATGACTATACATACATTGTTACCTATTACATACACATGCAAATGTCTACCCCTTCAAATTCCCTGCAATTCAATACCGCTTATCAATCACAAAAAATTTCCATAATAATATCCAACTGCATTCTGAATAATTGTACTGCTCATCAATTTAAATTTTCGACACATAATCCTAATACATACATATAGATATGTATGTGCGTACAGAAGCATAAGAGGACGGATGTTCAGCTCGATAAGGAAACCATGTGCGAGGCATTTAGCTTGTCACTAAAAACACTTCAAAATGGACGTTTTTCACACATCCAACGCTTGCTTGGATGTTTTTTTTGCCCTTTTCCATGTAGCAGAAAAAACACACATAGAAAAAGTCCATAAAATGCATTTATATACACACAGCACAAAGTAAAAAGTGTGAGTCCGTCAGAGTCCACTATAATACCAAAAGGAAAGGAAAAGGAGAAGAAGAAGAAGAGTCAAAAGAGGAGAAACAGAAAACGGACTCCTTTCAAATAATCCTCAATCCCCAATCGAAATGAAAAGGGCTTAAAAGCCTATCATTATATTAATCGTTAACACAGGTGTAATTTTTTCCTTCCCTTTTTCTGCCTCTTCCTTTCATACATAGATATACTATGCACAATGAATTCTTATAAATATAACCTTCTTCACACCGTCATTCAACTCAGGCCAAAATGCAATCTAACTAAATGCCTTGGACCTACATGCATAACTATTCTTATATTTATTATTACACATTATGTACTTATTGAGGAATTGATAGGCACGTCTTCCGTCTTTTGGGCTAAGAAGAAGAAGAAGAAGAAAGCGAGGAATATAACAGAAAAAAACCAACATTATATCTTCTTAAAACTGCACCTGAAAATGTGCTAACATCTGTGATCCTCTCTCTCTCTCTCTCTCTCTATTTTTTCTTTTTCTCTCGACTATATATACAACATGCATACAATATCAATGTATATAATATACAATATAGCCATAGCCGGACAGGACGAAATCGAAACAAAACAGCCCAAGCTATAAAGTCAAATATGTACATAGGAAATTATAATGTATTGCAAAGGAAACGTACGGAAACGAACTGCATACTGGAAAAGGATAGAATGAATTCCCAGTATATAAAATTTTACTATATACATACATATACATAGAGGGAAAACTCCTTTAGATTCTATAAATGCATTCAGTTTGG
This sequence comes from Sminthurinus bimaculatus, assembly GCA_034698285.1. Classification (NCBI taxonomy): domain Eukaryota; kingdom Metazoa; phylum Arthropoda; class Collembola; order Symphypleona; family Katiannidae; genus Sminthurinus; species Sminthurinus bimaculatus. The sequence goes on from JAQIVE010000091.1 coordinate 38,850, forward strand.
ATTCATTTAGTTTTAGTTTGTAACTTTATAATATAATATATAATCCTTTCATCTTGCTGCTGCTGTTTCATACTTTCCTGCTCCCGTCTTTCGATTTCCTTTGGGCATTTCACTTTGAAACTCTTACATTTTCTTAATATGTACTTTGTACACATGTATACATACATACATACAATGTTCATGCACAAGGAAACAGAACGCCACACGTGACGCTAATCATGAGGATAAAAGTATATAGCTTCACCTTATGAGCAACAACAACGTTAATGCACGTCCATTTGGGGAAGCAGAGGGACAAAGACAAAACAGACACAAGGCGGACAAACAGAAGCTGAATACATGATACACATACATATGTGTATGAAGAGCACTGGTAGTCACGAGACGAACAATTTTTACCCCATTTAACTGATGGGTCTATCAGAAGTTTATTCATTGTATTATATTATATTATTCTCAATACTTATACCATTAACCATAAAATATATTGTACAATATACTGCACTGAAAAAAAATGCAGATTCCTTTTCAATCGGAATTTCAAGCTATGTATCGGATGCATGCATGCATGTATGGACGAGCAACGACAAAAAATTGGGTGAAATTCCCCTTAATTCTTACACCTTAATACAGTTTATATTAGGATAGGTTATTGAATTAGAGAATTATTCGAAAAGTGAATCTTCGTGCATGTCTTTAAATGATCTCGAAGCACCTTTCCTGAAGACGATCCGAAATAAGTTGAAAAAATGAGAATGTATAAAATGCCCCAACAACAAACTTCCAACACCTTCAGTACACATAATTGAGAAGTGAGAAACTACACAAATTAACCATCGGAATTCACATTTTTCTAGTATTCGGCAATTTTTTGAGCTTTTACAAAAAATGCCCATGTCGTGCCAACCTCAAAGAATGTAGCTGAAATTAAAAATGGATAATGAGCAAGGTGCTACCGTGATCAATAAATACCAATATGAGAGCACGGTGAACAGTGCTTGTGGTGAAAATTTTCTGGGGCTTTACACAGAGAAGACGAAAAAGATGAATATACATCATACATACGTATCCATTGTTTTTTTTAAACGACCAAAGAAGAAGGCAAACCTTTTAAACTACATTTTAAATGGTTCACATATACATATTACGTGTGTATGTATAAAGTAGAGTAGAGTAGTCAGAGTGTGAGAAATGTACATGTAAATCGCTCATAATTCATAATATTCTAGGAGAAATAATTATCGAGGAGTCCCAATACAATACAATACGATACCATGCTATTGGTACATATTATGAATACAGCATACTCATGCATACAGACGTTCTCCACCAGCACCAAATCAAGCCGTGGTTGTGGATGAGAGAAATAATTCAAAATACATACACACGGATCGATGTTGTGCCTGTGTGCACCCATTTTTCACTCTCAAATTAACAGTGTTGCATGGACGACGGTCTGGTTTTTCCTTGGTGTTGAGCCTCAGCTCGATTCTCCTCCGGGGTGCAAACCAAACCAAATGAAAAGGAGAAGTCCGTATGTATAACATATTTTCCTCCTCTTTTCTCTTTCGTAACTCTTTCTTTACTCTCTCTCTCTCTCTCTCTCGCGTCTCACGACCATCGTTATTTATATTTATGCAACACTCCAACGCCATTCTACTTGCACTCATTCTAACGATGAGATTCAGGGAGGCTCAAGCAAAAGAAGAAGAAGAACATATATACATGCATACAAAGAGAAAAATAGAGGAAAACCTACACACTTAACAACGGGATGATCTACAGCTCCTTCCTTCCTTCTTTCACACTCCCGATTTAGTCATGAAACTAAATTTTAAATTGAGGAGGAAGGCTCGCTCTCTCGCAGCTTTAGTGTAAAGAAACCTTTATGATATGTAATATTCCACAAAATTCAAGTGGTCACGAGCACCTCTCACTTTCCCATTAGTATCTTACGATAAATCCAGAGTTCATGTTATACATCATATACCTATATGTTGTATATTCATATGAATATTCATCCTGTATAAAAGGAATGTATGAAAACAATTTAGTTATTTCGTCTCGAGCCTAAACGTTTTCTTTCAATATTAGTACTAAATAATAATAACAATATGTGTGTAATTTTAAAATCTAATACTTTTGCAGTCAACCAGGTAAAGGACACTTGCACCCTATAGGAAAACATTGTAATTTGTAATACATATACCGTATTCGGTTACAGTTATGCACTTGCAAGGTATTATACAATACAAATGTGCATAAATAATGAAAGTGGAGGGAAAACGGACACTTGTCTCGCTCATTCATTTTGCCTCGAGTGCATCAAGACACATTTCCAGTGTGTGTATTGTATGTATTTTGTATTTAAGTATATACATAGGTATCTAGACACACTGCTCACTGCTCTCTGCCTCTGAATTTTTCGGACTCTCCATTTGTTAGTGTGTGTAAAGTACATGTGTGTAGTGTATACTACGAATCGTCAAATAAGTCATTGACAACGCCATATTTCATCGGGATATTTAACAAGTAGACCAGATGCCACATTTACCTTTGCCTGAATTTATCATTATTAGTAGTATCAAGTACATACATATTACACACACACATAAACTGCAGATGAATATGAATTTGTATATTTCGTAGCTTTCGGCGCTGACTTGTTATTATGTATACCTCCATCACATGTTGTGCTAGCAGTCTTGGTTTTGGCTTTTCGTCTTCTGTATTTCTCCAATATGTACTTTTTATGCATACATAATATATGTATATGCTACGTGGTAGTGGTAGTTAAAAAGTGTCTGTTCGCCTTCTCCTTATTCCTCTCGTCGGACAAAAACGCATGGAGGAGAGAAGAAGGGGAAAAAATGAGAAAAATATTATCCCCATAAAAATACACTTGTAGCATTTTACATAGTTGCTGGAACTCCTCCATATATACATAATACTCGGATAATAATAATGTATAGATAATTCCCCCGTTGGTAAATTATGCAAAAAAACCAAGAGGAATAGAACGATTAATTGGTAAAGTTAAAAGTAAGAGGTTATGACGTGTTCGTTCTTCCTTTCTTCTTCTTCTTCTTCTTCTCCCTATGATATCGATACTCACTCATTACTTGACTTATTACAAGCTGACGAACAACATAACGCTATCACGTCCTTATTTACATCACATTCCAGAAATTACAACAAGAAGGATAAAAGGCGAAGACGAAGAAGCTCCTGGAACTTCTGCATGTCCATGCCCATATTTTCATACTTCATAATCTTCTCTCTCTCTCTCCCTTTTATTTGCCTCCCAACCACAAAACATATGAGGCAGTGAGAAGGAAAAGCACCAGTAAAAGGAGAAGTAGAACAACCAATAAAGCATCTGAACAACTATTATTATCAGAAAAAATACATTCATTTTCACGGGAGCGGGAGCAGCCGCTGCAACAGCAACAGCTCAGCATCAACATTAAGCTATCATGTCATGTGGATATCGTGATTTAAATGTCTACTCTGTATTCTGTCGATCTCCACGAATAAACCAAAGCCAAAATCAAAACAAAATACGTACATTCTTGGCCAACGGCTAAAACAATCTCACAAAAATGCCCTAGCCAACATGGAAAACTGAGGAGGACCACGAAAAAAGCGCTCAACTCAGGTGCTTTTTCTTTTTCATGACATGCACATACATGTAACTAATACGAAATGGGGAAGAAATTATGATACACATGCAGATCGACTCGAAAATCGAAAGAAAATCCTCACTCAATGAATTCTTTATAAAAGGGAAGATTCGATGTACCTATACATAAAAATACCTATGTGTAAAAGTACAGTACCAATATATTGCCGAGATGACAATATTGTATTCATTTGTTCCATGTTTTAACGGGACATCTATACCCTTAAAAGGACAAAAAATATTCAAAATATCTTTGCAAATGATATGAATTTAAATTTTGAATGAGATACTTAAGAATCAATAGCAATAAAACCAGACAAAAATGGAAATTGTCATGTGTTCACAATGTGGAAAAATATTATTGCTTATCGTACAAACATTTGAAATTTGAATACGAACGAAAGGTCAACACGCTCTCATGTACGAAAATTCCATTTGCAATAGAACAATGTCATTCGTCCCTTGTCCCGAGGATTAAATAACTGCTAATCCACTTGTAAAATATATACCTAGTTGTATATTATTGTAGAGTAAGATGCACATGCAAAAAAGGGAGGAAACTCTTGTACTGTATGAAAATCTTCTATTACAACAAACACAATACTCTCAATCAATAAGACCATAACGATGATGAGAATGAGGATGAGAAGTTCACAATGCTTTTTTCCAATACATACATTTATCTCTCTCTCTCTCTCTCTCTCTCTCTCTCTCCTTCCTATATCCTTCAATGTTGCTGCTGCTGCTGAATTGGTTAACTCAAATCTTCAACTCACAGTCTGCCAGACTCTGTCTGTCAATTCGTTCGAAAAAGCAATACATTTAATCAGCTACTAAATCTTGATTATCCGCAGAATAGTTCCTCCTCCCAACTTAGTCCAAAATACAATGTAATACAATATGATACATAATACATACAACATTTTTTGTCTATGCATCAAAAGCATAGCCAGCAAGTCTACAAAAAGAGTTAAAGATTGACTCTTTCCATGTATACATAATAATATTATGTACATATAAGATACATAGATGGACCGTTTTTTTACCATTCATTCATGCTCATAACTTGCTTCATTATTATTATTAATATTACCCAATATCCAATATATTATTTCAAACCGCCACATCATAAGTATGTTTTGCCTCATAAACTTGCTTTATTTCACGACGGCAAAGATCAGATTGCAAATTTTAAACTGACAAAAGCAATTCACGTTGGAATTTCATATCCGCAAAATATAATGTAATTCATTCAATCCAACTTCAAACCATCCAATCCAATCAACAATCAAAAGCTCTTTAAAACTCAAATCCTTATTGAACAAGGATTATTGCCATTTCCTTCACCTTTTTTACTACAAAAATATAAACAAACCCAATTTTTTATACTTATGTTCAAGAAACCTCTTGCACGCATAAAAACTGCTCAACTCTAACTGTAAGATGTATAAGTATGACGAGATGATGAGAGGAATGATAGTGTCGGGGAATAAAAAATTGAACTAATCGCATTTATACTTTTTTGGCGTGTATTATAGCTACATATAAAAAGTATAGAAGGAAAGGGTTCTCCACTTACTTGGATATTAGGCAGTAGGCAAAAAAAAATTTTACAACATAAAGAATATTGTAATTATTTCAAATCAGCCCAGACTTGCTGGCTCGCATCGCATGGCACAAGTCAAGTCTAACAATAATAATCCATAATAATAATGGTAATGAGGAAAGGCGAAACATTTTGTGCATACATATTGTATTGCGTGTATGTTCAATGTACATATGCATATATAACAATATAACTCTTCTGTCCGACACTTACCGATGATAACTAACAACTAGTTTCATACTCACAGTACATGTCAATACAATCCAGCTGCTTCAAGATGAAAGGAAAATAAAAAAGAGATGAAAGAGGAGGAGACAAAAATTGATCCTGAAAAACAAAATTGGAAAAGGAAGGCTTAGCTACTCACACTTTAAGATTTCAGGTTGTGAAGAGGAAGAAGAAGAGGAGTAGGAGGAGGAGGTGAAAAAAAGGAAAATTGTATTGGTGAATGGTCCTGCGTGTTTAATAATAATTTGCTGTGGGTAATTAAAAATGCAAATTGCCTCGTAGGGGGGCAAAACTTAGGTGTCAGTTATATACTGGACGAAGAAGAAATAGACGAAGAAACGCTCGAGATACATTCTGTTGAACGCTACAAATTTCCAGTTCCTTCTTCTTCTTCTTCATCTCAATGGCTCATTTATTTCTTCCACCTCTTCTACTTCGACTTCTACTACTTCTTCTTCTTTAAAGGACTGAGTGTATCATCATATTAAATGTTCATGAGGAAGATCGTGAGTGTACAACTAGAAGAAATTCTACACACACAGCTTTGACTGTGTACAAATAGTTACCTTCAGCATCTACCCCAAGTAAAAAATACAGTGGAATTCTTCATTATTGAAAAAAATGAGAAAAGACTCCTCACGGTTTAGTCTAACGACAATTTGACTATCTATAGAAAAAAACTGTATACACATAATGTTATGTATCTATGTATATCTCTGCACATCAATACTGATATATTGACTGCGGATGAGGCATAATGAGAATGAGCGACGGAATTTCATTTCAGCGTGCAAAGAATAGAGTCGGAGTTTAGTTGAGTTGACGGCCAAAAGCTGAACTCAAACTCAACATCAAGTCCAAACTCAAGTTGAAGCTTTCTTTTTCTTTGTACCTACACACGCAGTCTCGAGTCTAAATCCAAGTCTAAAGCTAAAGAAGGGGAAAAGTTTGAGATTCTCGTTTAAAGTAAGCATGTATTCGGATAACTCTTCTTCTTCCTCCACAACCAAGCCATGCAAGCCATTCATTCATTCATTGAGGCTGAGATTCTGCCTCATTGTCTGGGCTTGTCCACTAGTCAATCTAGCACGTGTTCTATCTTCTATCAAAAAATCTCTTATATTTCTTTCTCTCTCTCTCTCTCTCTCTTTCTTCTCATCTAATAACTGTCCATCCGTCTATCTCTGTCTTTTCATTATATATTTTCACTCTATAGGCATTCGGTCATTCATTCATCCTTCCTTCCCTAATGAGCTTCCCAAACAGTTTCCAACATCCAAAAGGGTTCTCTATGTACTTGAGGATTTTTTATACACTCTCTGCAATGTATTCGTATTCGTATCATTATTAGGCGTTTTATGTATGTAGTATGTATACACGTATGGATTCTGGCAACTTGACATCATTTTAAATTCAAAATTCACATGTGTAATAAAATTTTCATACAGCTATAATCACTTGACGCCAAATTCCCACACAAAATTGAGTGATCCAGTTAAAATTTTAGAAATGACAAAGTTTTTTTTTCAGTTTTCACCTTTTCAGAGGGTGTTGCCGTTTTTGCCCGATAATTGACAGACGAATTTTGATTGTAAATCTTGTCCACCTAATTTTTTTGATGCAAGCTAGTATGAAACTATAACCAAGTGCCTGAAAATCTGTCTCATTTTTATTTAAACTATATATTATTATACGAGTTGTCAGTACGAGCATATATATATACTTATGTCTTATGTCTCATTGCAAATCCAAAATGCAAGTCAAGGCTTGATTTTTTTCCAATGTAACCAAGAACCAAGAGAAAAGTTGTGAATACGTATAATATTATTATTATCATTACTATTATTCGACGTCCAGTTTCTCCTGTGTAATCTTCCATTGGAAATCTAGTTGATATTCCTGAGGTGAAAAGTGAAACATGTTCAGATCGAAGAGATTGGCTGATACTTTTACACAAACAAACGGTCTCACTCACACTTGAAGCAAAAGGAAAAAAAGACCAAGACGAAGGAATGAACACCAACACAATTTTGATATGACGATGTTGTTGATGATGATGATGCAAAGAGTAAAGAGTGCGAGAGAGAGAGAGAGAGAAGAAAAAGTGCTAGAATTGTCATTAATCAAAGTCACATTAGTACTAAAATACATGAGATTCGTCTAGGGGAGTCCTTCGTGGACACCTGGTGTGATTCTGAAATCAGAACACTGTCAATTTCGGATCATAGCCACCAAGAAGCAGAAAGAAACGAGCTTTTGCTTCCTCTTTAAACGAATCATGCCTCCTTCATTCTCATTATTACCGCCATCAGCATCATCATCATCATTATTATTATTACTATTACCACCGCGATTCCGATTCTCTGTACAACTATACTACAAAGTCAGCGAGCCATCCAGCAAAATAAATGATTATATAATGTGAGGCACATTCAACTCAACTCACAACAACCATTATAACCATTATCTATTAACAAATAGAGCGTATATATTAGCAGGTACAAACATAAAGTTTCTTCTTCTCCCTCTCGTCCACTCAACTTTTCTAATCGTCAGTCAGTCAAGTCGAGTCAAGTCAGTCTCTTTCACAGAACTCTAGACTTGTCAAAATTATCTCCAGAAAAAAAAAGATGAGGATCAGAATACTCTCAATCTGCTTTTACAAATATACATACACATGTGTATTGGTTCGTATTTGTATGTATGTATACACACATATAATCTAGTACAATACACGATTGGAAAAAAACCAATGAGTAAACACAAACACTATAAACATCAATTTGGACAATCTGTTTTTAGCACTGAAAAAATATCAAGCTAATTAAAAGCCAGCCCATCTAAACATGTTTGATTTGATCAGTTCAATTCAAATAATTCTGATGATTGCTTATAATATGTAGCTTATACATAGATAATGTAGTGACCGCTAAATAGAAATTCTTGCATCACAATTATTCACAATTCAGAATAACCGAGAGAAATAGTCTGTCAATATAGCGAGGAAAACGTTTCCCTGTTTTTTACGCCACTTAAACAAAACGTTTGACAGTGCACGAGGCTGAAGAAGTTACATGAAGGCATTGGTACTCCGCAAATAGTTTCCTGTCCCCTAATACCAAATTATTAGTTTGTTTTAATGTAATTTGATAATTAAAATTAAAATACTTTCTGTAATCACAATAACTATTCTTCAGCGTACTTCTACAATATTTTAAACGGCATTAAATTGTACATACTATCAACAGTAATAATATGCTGATAAAATGTTTGAGCTGGATTGAATCCATTATTGAATATTGAATGTGATAAATTTTATCCACCGTGTACAATTCATATTTACATAAAAAGTGACCAAAACCCCAACGGGATGCCGTCATTGCCTTCCAAAGAGCAGGAGTATACATACAGAGTATACATAATGATTACTGGAGGATGATTATGATAAAAATGAAGATACCTTCACCTCATCACCTCACTTTTTGAATTCATCAAATCCCAACACCCGCACCCCCACATCCCCCCTCTTTCTTTCCCTGTGTTCTTTTTCCATTAGCAGCAGCCGAAGAAGAGAGCAGACACGCACACACACAGAGAAAAGACGACCTGCATGAAAAGAAGAAACAGGATAGAAAGATAGAGAGAGAGAGGCGAGTGAAGGAAGAACCAACTCGTCAACTTTGACATTTCATCAGTCAGCAAGGCGGACTTCCAAACACCTTCCAACACTTTTCTTGCCGTCCCAAACTAATTTACTTTCTTCTTTTCCTCTTTGCTCGTCCTCAGGAGATGCCAAAGAAGAAGAGCACAAGGAAAAATAGTAATTATGAAACCTCCCTTCCTTCATGACCTTCTCCTATTCCTTCTCAACTTCGAGACTTTGACTTCCTCCAAGCAGCCAACAAACTCGCAGCTACCTATTGAAGCATCTCCAACGTAATTACACATTATTATTTTGAGGCTAACCTATTAAAACAACGTTTAAAATATTTTATGCTCTTTTTTAATTTGAACAACACAAATGCAAAGGAAAACCATAAAATATTGACTGTTTACTATTGGAATTATATGATCAAACCACATATATAATATGTATCTTGGTATCGAACACCTACCCATAGCATTTTGAATATATATGCAATGCATTATGCTGTGCCCTGTTCTAAGATGCAGAAATAGACTGAGGATAAGATTCGGACTTGGTCATGGTCACTAAATGAGAAAGTGTCTAACTGTGAGACGAATTGATTCCATTTCAATTCATTTTCATTCTGCTCCTGCTCCATAATCGTAATCATTATTCAAATGTGCATGCGACTCACATGCGTATTCTCCATGTACCTAACATACAGTATCTATGCATGTATCTACATGTGTCTTGTGTCTCGTATACTCCAGGTACATACACAGAAATTCATGCAGTTCGATGTGTAACTCAATTTGAATTGAATTTGTTGCTTCTTGATTCTGATTTTAGATTGAATTGTTAGTTGTTATGCATTTCGGCTGAATGCCTGCATGTCCACATAGGTATACTTTACATACGGTGTGATGTGAAACAGCTCTGTTCCCATTTTCAATTCGGAGACAATGCAAACTTTTATGCTTAAATATTGTCTGTAAAAATAAATAAATATTTGGGGCAAACGATACGCAGACTTACTAAAGGAAGTCATATTGGTTATGAAATCTATTTATTTATTATTTGAGTTTCTTCTTTTTTGCAAGTTTTCATGCAAGTATTGCAATTTATTTGCTTGGCCAGCAACTTCCTTTTTTATACGTTGTATTTTAAGTACATACACGCATTATTTGTTGTTGTTATGAACTCATCTTTATAAATCTGTAAATTTAAAAGTGTACCATAAAGTAGGAAAAGTAAAGCGATTGCTAATGATAATTTAAAAAGCTGATACTGATACAAATTGCCCTAAATGTATGCATGTAACTACTTTGACGTATATTTCCGCACCCCATACTGAGACACAAAGTGTTTGAGTATTAGCCTAGCTTTTGACACCCTCCCTCGTCATCATCCCTCATCTCTGTTATCGTGATAGCTCTCGCACCATGAGAATTGTAGAATTGTCACCCTTCTCTGCATCCAACTATGTATATGTACAATGTACATATAAATAGAAAATAGATAGAGGCCCGTGCGCCTGATATGGTGAGATATGATATAATATGATATTATGATACAATATGATCATGATTTGGATTTGGTATCATCATCATCACAGACTATATATAATAATATAATGAAATGTTATTATATTATAGGAATTGACCCGACAGGAAAAGGGCAACACTTCCATTACATTCTCTTCATTCAACGTAACATAAACATACGTTTGATTTTGACTCGTCGACTCCCATGCATGATGCATAATATAATTCCCTTGATACACTACGCACACTTCTGTGTATCTGAATCAAGTGACATTTGAGTCAGCCAAGAGTGACTAAAGAGCTTCATCAGTGAACTGTGATTGTGGATTAAATTTGGATTTAGCCGGCCGTCTCTCTCCCTCTTTCACATGAATAACTCTCTTTCCATACTTCACGAGTAAATACATACATACGCATATATACTACATATTCAAGAGTATACATATACATATTGAATCTGGGAGGAAAGCTGAAAGGCTCCCCGCCTCATGTATAATTAGCTACATAAATAGAGAAAAATAGGGAACAACAAAAAGAAGAGTTGGTTTCAATCTTGAATGAGAAAGCCATTAAAGCAGCTGGTTGGCTCGAGACACACGACCGACCGACCGACTTGACTCGGAGTCTTGACTTTCAGTCAGTCATACAGATACACAACATGTAGAAAGAGCAAAGACGAAACTTGGCATATATGTATAGTAAAAGAAGACTGGAGAAGGGAGATAAATAGATCCATCAAAAGGGACGTGGTGATGCTTCCATAAAACCAAACCAGAATGTATTAGCTTAACGCATTGAATGGAGAAGGGAGAGCGAACAAGGAGAAGAGCATAAAATTGCAATTTCCATGCTCTCTTATATACATACAATAGAGGATTCACTATCCAGTGGCTGGCAGTCAAATACAACAACAACAACCAACCCAACAAAACAACACATCATTCTTCTTCCTTTCTTCTTGCCCGACTCAACTAACATGAGCATGCCAACTACATACATATTATGCATACATATGTACGTGCTTGGGTGTATAATGTATAAGTATATCCATATGATACCGTCCATCTTTTTACTCCTCATTCTTGTCCAGACGATTTTCCACCAATCCAATTTTCTCACTTGAACATTGAAAGAAAAATCTTCACATATTTATGCATGTGTATGTATGGAAGGGTACCCTATCTGACCGTTTCTAACAACGCCCGAGGACTGGAACATGACCGATAAGAATAGCATAATACACACAGAAAAAAAATCTACACATACATACATGACAAGATGTGACAGCACTATAATATATTGTACAGATCGTTTTGTTTTCTGGATTGCGTAGGTACATATTTTAGACTCTAAACGATTCAAAATTCGCATGATCATCGCCGTCATCGTCACAAAGCTAAAACAGTTCATCGTAATCCTTCAACTCTATTCCTTCATCATCCGCAGCACATAAAATAGTACCCATGAGAAGAAAAGTAGTAACTGTATGATATGCAAAGCATAGGAAATCAAATTGATTTTTAACCTAAATGTTCAATCGACGCTTTTATGCTTTCAATTTTTCACCAAAATAATATTTTCCTTATCTTTTTCTGAAAAGGTGTCACTTCTTTAGATTTTCTTTTAGAATACATACTTCAAGCTTGCCCTACTTAATCGTCTCAGTGTGCCCCATTTTGTATCAATTCTTGACAATATAAGTATGACCCAAAATATTTCTATTCAATACAACAGTTAATCCTGTTTATATACACCAGAGTCGGAAGCGTACAAAATTTTGCTCAAAATAATCGATCATGGTATTTTTTCGAAATTAAAAAATGAAGCGAAAAAATATAAGTAGCAGTCAAGAAAGTGAATTGAAGCGAGAGGAGAAAAAGATGTAATGGAAGAGAATCACACACAATGACACACAGTACAAATACTTATACAAATACAAAAAATAATAAATGTTTTTGTCACCGTTGTGTTCTGCTTTCTTTTTGTTGTGGCGGTCGTCTTTTGATAGGCACCACACACAAAGTGAGCAGTTCACATCATAATACCGATACAATAAAAGGCATAATACACTGGCATGAATTTCAAAGGAAAAGGTCCTCCTCCAGCTTTTTCTTGCCCACCAGCGTGTAAAATGTAAAATCCGGTCAAAGGCAACGCCACACACTCTTATGGCACACGGAACAATACAAAATAATACAAACAAGACGAGACAACAATGCACAATATAATATGTATCATGCATGTCTAATATACATATAGACAAAATTTAACTTTTACAGATTTTGGAATCAAGACGAAAACCATGATAGAAAAGCATTCAATTTTCATGGTGGATTTCAATTTGTCTATTCAATTCCATTATTTATCTATCCATACTTTTTCAATAATAATGCTCTTCTTTACTTTTTCCACTTGTACAACTTTCAAATTCCTCTTCTTTTACAAATATTGTGTATATTACACGTGGAATTGAAAAGAAAAACAAGCAATTCCGAACAAAAAATGTAAGAATGATGCGTTCGGCGGACTTGATGCTTTAAAAAAGGTTTTTTTTCATAAATTTTGACAGTTTGACGAAATAACAGTTAAAGAGGAAGAGTCTCTCTCTCTCTCTCCGCCTTTTGACTTTACCTGTTGCTTTTTTCCTTGCTCTAAAAATGATCAAAATACATATTTTGACTTCAAAAAACTTTTCAAGAACCAAAATGTGTGTAGAGATAGATATTTTCCCTGAATTTTTACATTCAAAAGCTTGCGAGAACTACAATTAATTTAATTACATATTTAAACGGTAAGACAAAAACCACAATATATGGGAAAGCGTCCCTAGTCCTAATAGTAATAATTAAGTAAAAAATGCAGTAGTAGTATTATTCATTTAATTAATGAGAAAAGATGAGAAAGGAGAGGAGAAACGTCACCTTTTTACCCACTAATCGAGGACGAGTGACAAAATAGGAGGAATCTGCACCAACATCTTCAATCTTGACAACATTTATTAATTACTATTTACAATTTGAGCAGTCAATTAAACGCGAGTAAACTGCTTATTATTACATATTATTAGGCACAGAACAGAAAAAGGGCCACCAACAAACAAACAGTTTGAGTTTGCTTCCTCATTTCTACATACGTATTTAGCATTTGTGTACAGTATGCATATAATATGTATTCAACACATGACAGACGGTCGAAAACCAAAACCAAGTCATGTCAGTTCGTTACGTTACGTTTTAATTTTTTCGCCCACTTCCTCTTGGCTTCATGAAGATGTGTAGCATCTTGAGTCCCTCATTAAATTAACACGCTTTGGTAAAATTCTCGTCCATTCTCCTTACAGTTCTCACCAAGCTGGATAAAATTAATTACCCTTGAATTAAAAACCAGACTACATAAAAAATAAACCCGTCAACTGTGTCCACTCTCTTTTTTCTATAAGGGGTTCACACTGTATAATGTACATTGTACGTACATAGATATTTGTACATGAATGTGTCAACCAGGGAGAAACGGAGAAGAGCTGCCACAACTTGAACCGTCAACTTCAACATCCATATTAAAAAGTTACGACTGTTTTTTTTCCACAGTCAACAGCCCAGTCCATTCATTTTTTCTCGTCATGTTCTCATATTTAATTTTTATTTAAGATACACACATGTCGTGCAAAAAAGTTTGCATATAATATGCGTTTCAAGTTAACATACTGCGTTTATAAAAGTCTATTAAGATATTTCTCTTGACTTTACATAACATTTATACCTACATTAAATTTTGTGAAGACAAAAGGACAATCCTCTCCGCTTCGATAAGTGCATCACGATGACTGCCGCTCAAAAAATGAACAATACGAAGAAAAGAAGCTACAACAGCAACATGCATCTTGTGCTCCTTTATTCATTGAGATTGAGATTAACACCTTTTGCTAAATGCATGCATTTTACCCAGCAGAAGAAGGAAAGGAGGAATATAATGTAGAAATATAAGACGAGCTTATCTCTCTGATTTATCACTGACGGTCACAACTGGGAAGGATTCCTTTATGCATATATATATTTACATATCTACGTATATGTATATTGAATACACTTTGGGTTCGTCTTGGTCTAAATTAGAAGCGAAGCAATTTAACTTGAATATACATATTCGAATTTAGAATAAAGGGAGAAAAGAAGTAAAGTAAAAGAGATGGAATTGAGGGGAAGAATAAGAACTATCCACATCTAAACATATATACATACAGTTATAAGCTATAATATAGAGTGTAAGTATATACACTAATAAAGTTTATTTTAATATATAGGATAGATGATAGATTCGCATACATACATATATATTTATATTTATGCATCAAAGAAGACTCACGAATGATACGAAATGTAAATGCACAGTGAGACTGCTATATTGTATATTGCTCTTGCCATTCACATTGAATTTAATTTTAAGATAGACGGCGTGGGTACAATATTATTGTACAATGACAAAATAAAGTACATGTACATAAGTATGTATGTATATATGTATACTTTTACACTACCAAGGTATGTCGAGGGAAGGAACTGAACATCGCCTGTATATACTATATACGATGGGATGAGCCGCATCAAGATAATGATTTATCACGCAACACAAAATGCTGCACACAAAAGTCAATGACTTTTGTTGTGTGTATTTCATTTCGATTGAATTGGTGACCCTTCAATTCTCTATCTATATGCATATACTTTGCTGTCTTGCGAAAATCGGGACACTGCCTTTTATTTTTAGTCGGATCGTATAGACACAACAATAGAATGAAGAATGAATTCTATTAACGTTTCATCATGTCTATATGCCAACATTGTTGTTACTATTATTATTATTGTACAACTATCTATATATATTTTTTTACTTAATTTCCAGCATATCGTATGTATAGCAAGAGTCTTTTAAACTTCAAAGAGAAGCGTCTGTTTCATGTTTAATTTACAAAGCCAACACTGTGACTCTTCTCCGTCTCTTCATATGCCGCTCTTTATGATTTTGACTTGGGTGCAATTAATTAACTTATCCTCTTTAATTACCTCTTTTACTTTAATTTTTTTTATTAAATCAAGAAAAGTCTTGCCTTTGAGTTTGTGCTTGTGCACGCAAAATATAAAGTGCGAGAGGAATGGAAAATACATGTCATGTTCAAGTCCACGTCCAACCTCCTCTTGTTTAATAATAATTTACACAAAAACGCCAAACAAAAAGTTAATCGGCATTATATTTTATATTGTTGGTAAGGCTGAGAAAGAGAGAGAGAGAGAGACAAAATGCCGTCATTACATTATATAACATGCACATATACAATCGCACTATTATATAACACAGACAAACAGGAATTATGAAGAAACGGCAAATGGTAAGTGTAATACAGTATATTTATACAGCCATTTAATTGAATATTCTTGTTTTTTCTTCCGTTTTTTTCCACACTAACAATTTTCTACAAATTCATCTATTACAATTACAGAAAAAACGAGCAAAAACAGTAGGTACAGTTCAAAGCATGTAGAAAACTTTGACAAAATGAGCTATTCGTGTTGTCATATATTATACATATGCATAAAATATCATTTTAACTGTGAATGCAATGCTTCATGATTTTTTCAAGCAAACATTGTTATCACTGCTATTAATATGTACTTGCAAGATAGGTCCATGTACTACTTTTTTTATTTTGCCTTTTTTCAATCATATCCGCAAACCAACTTTGAATTGAAGTAGATTTGAAAAGCCAAAGTGATTTTCCCCCTTAAAAGTTGACAATAAAACTCCATTATGAAACAAAAATGCAAGTGAAAGACAGAAATGCTGTATATAGGCTGACAATAAATACAAAGAAAGGAAGAAGAAAGGCCAAAACGTTATAAAGTTCAAGTTGTTCCTTATGTGTGTGTTATACTACCGACTATTATTACAAAAAAATAGGTATTTGTATCTCCCTTCTTTTTCATTCCATTTCGGATATCATTAGTTAGTTCATGTACTTGTCATTCTTGCAGCGACGCTTTTTCTACAGGAGAAATTCTCTCTCTCTTTGCATCTAACTTTCCATTTTGTATTCTCTGGCTGTGTGTAGAGTGTAGATATATAATGAGGATGAGGAGTAGGTACTCACACACAAGTGAAGTTCAGTTACTGAGTCACTCGCCGAGTCCTCACAACCAAGACCATCATCATCATATTGATGATGATGATGATCATGCTGAATGCTGACTACAAGGAGTCCCAGCCCTTCTTAAACAAACGTCCACAGACTACACATAGAATAGCTAATGAGTGTCTTCTCCTTTTTTTGTCCTTGTCGTTGTTGTTACTGTGTGTCTTGTATTTGTCTCCTTTTTCTTCATGAGACAGTTCAAGTTGGATTTGAAAAGGGAGACGAAGAAAAGAAAACTATCCATACACAACAACAAAAACAACAACAGGGAGAAGACCAAGATTCTCAAACCTCTTGTTACAAAATTATAATACTATATATAATGATAATAATAATAATATTCTTCTCATTCTTCTTACACACACACACACATTATACACAGATATTTCTACAATACATTTATCTCTATGTGCGTAGTGTATAATGCAGATGCTCAATCTACTTTTCAAAAGTCTCCTCGTTAACTCCCAAAGACAATGAGACGAAGAGAGTTAAGTTTGTTTCAGTTTCAACCCTTGAAGTACGTAAGTAAGTAGAGGTGCAGGTATGTGGATGTGTCGTATATGTGTACATGTGATGGTAGATGTGAATGTAACTAGTGTTCAGTCTCCTTATTTTTCTTCATAAGGATGAACATGAAATGAACGTCCTGAAACATGGATGTCCAACAGCCAACAATGAAATGACAATATTATATGCATGTATACATTTCTTACGGTTGGCCAGCTTCGAGAGAATATCAAACAAAATAATAATAAATAAAATACTAGTACGATGCATATTATTATAATGTACATATATGGATTATACACACAAAGTGTAAACAGTAAATATATACATAATATGTACATATGTCCAATATAAAGGTCTGGAACTCTGGAGAAGATATATAATATGACATGTTAGGAATAAGAAGAAGAAGAGATGGGACACACGGACGG